>CAJNJA010008620.1:8462-41864 GCA_905231915.1 Symbiodinium necroappetens
AGGGGGGGGGGGGGGTGTTTCACTCTGTCTCCATGCTCTGGCAGATCTCGCTGAGCTTGCTGTGTAAAGGATTAGATTTAACGTGGCTTTATGGGGTTTCGTAGATCTAGAAAATTTTTGTACCGTTTTCTATACTGCTCAAAGATGCCAACAAGTTCGAGAGAGGCTCATCTGAAAATGAAAGGTCTTTATCCCCCCAAAACCCAACAAAAGGTTTGCGAGACCACAGCTGGCATGGTAGAAGTCGTCGGAACTCGCCGAAACTGGAAACATCTGGTCCAAACTCGATCTCCAGAAATCCAACTTGAAGGCGTTGAATTTTAACCACGACTCTAACTACGCCAGCCAAACGCAGATCCACTTATCGAAGCTCCCAGAAGCATCTTGCAAGCTTCTGAGACCCAAAGCGAGGATGCATGCGGCTCACCAGTTCATCTCAATTGCCGGGGTGTCTGCCAAAAAAAGCAGATGTCGTCAAGATCTGGACGGGAACACTGTGACGTGCTTGAAGTTTTGGAGTTGCACGCTGGCAAAACGAAAGATTTCTTTAAACACGCTAGGGAGCTGCATGCATGCGTTTCTTCGAGCGACCAACGTGCTAGTACAGTGCTGTACCACTTGCAGATGCTTGCTTTCATGTGTATGTCGGAGCCTGCGGCTTGCTGTCTCGTCCAAGTCCGGCTTCTCTTCGATGCATGACGGGGCCTGCCCAGTCCACTCACGACGAACGCTGCTGAATAAGAAGTCGCTCCCGAACTAGCTCGGGCGTGGACTCTGATGGTCAACTAGTAGACGCAGTAGACATTCCCAGACATAATGGTGCAGTCGAAGTTTTTCTTGCCCGATTCAGCAGAACAAGCACAGTTCAAAAATGTCGATCCGATAGCAACAGCAGCAGCAGCAGCAGCAGCAGTAGCAGCAGCAGCCACCCCTTCAGGACCGGTGCACTCAAGACCCCAGACGTGCTCCTGAAGCGCACAGTCAGGGCCGCGGTGCAAGTGTACGCAGGAGTGACTGCATCTGCTGCTGCCTGGGCATCGTGGCAGTTCCGCGCCGCTCGGACGAGGACTGAAAGTCAAGACCAACTAAGCAACCTTTCAGGGCCGCCAGCAGCTAAGAAATGTCATCAACAACGGCTCATTAGCTTCGACCCCTGTGAAAGGCCAGCAAGATCACCGGTTCTGGCGGTCAAGCTCTGCCTGCAAGCTCTCTGCCAATTCGGCCTCCCCAAACTGCTGGGCTGCCCAGCGCAACATGTACAAACCTTCAGGCCAAAACTTGGCAACTACCGGGGTTACCGGAAGGATGCCGCCAGTGAGTTGCATCGTTAATCCGTGCATGTCGGGTGAGACATCCTTCCGCTTCGCTGTCGCCCAGAAGTTGCGGGACAAATCCTACAAATTCATCGCACCGACGGTCTCTTGCCTGCGCTGCACTATCGTCGGCACTGCTTCCACAACTTGCGCGCATAAACTTGGAGCATCGCGGCTGCCAGCAGGCAATTTGATAATTGCTGAGGAATCATGTCTTTGCCTTGTTGGGTATGCGCTTTGCAGGTAGAAAAACTTACTTGAAACTTCTTTCTTTTCGTAGATGTGACTTCTCAGCTTTTCCCAGCAATATCTTTTAGTTGTAACTTTTTCTTGGCTCCGAACACAGCAGATCTCTGCAGAAGGTTGCAAACCAGGCATCTTGCTTGTAACTTTTTTTCCTCTCAAATGTAGCTTTTCACCTTTTTCACTCCGAAGGGTTTTCGCCTTCGGAATTCACTTTTTAGTGTTTTCGTCTTGGGTATTCGCTCCTTAGGGCTTTCGTCTTGGGTTGAAGGTTCCTGCTGGATTCACTTCTCAGGGTTTTCGACTATTCACTTCTTGTAGTTTTTCGTCTTCGGATATATTTTCCTGCTGGATTCAGCAGGAAAGGTTTTCCTCTTCGGTCAAAGGTTCCTGCTGCCTTCACTGCTTAGAGTTTTCGTCTTCAGTCAAGGGTTCCTGCTGGATTCACTCCTTAGGGTTTTCGTCTTGGGTTAGAGGTTCCTGCTGGATTCACTTCTTGTGATTTTCGTCTTGCTGAATTCACACCTTAGGGTTCCCGAGGAAGCAGACATGCATTTACTGATTCAACACTTTTTTTCGATCACGCAGCATAGGAAACTTTTCTTTTTTCAGCAATTTTTATATCTGTGCGAATCAAAGTTCATGTAAAATTATGCGTGACAGCCGCCACCCTTCATGCTTTGCACTCAAGACTCCACGTGTGCTCCCGGAGCACACCGGGGAGGTCGGCCGGGGTGCGGTGCATTCAGGAGCGAATGCATCCGCTGCGACCTTCAAGCCAGCGCGGCAGTTGAAAGAACCGTCTGATCAGAATCTGCTGTTCGGCAGAACCATGACGAGTGTGTGGAAGATTGTACATGCGATCATGTGATTGTGCAGATGGACCTGGCAACTTTTCAGGGCCCTGTCCTTTCAAAAACGGTACACAAATATGCTCAAAGCCGGTGCTTGCGACAGGAATCTCAAGGCTGGCGGCGGTCGAGTTCTGCCTGCAGCCTGGCCGCCAGCTCGCGCTCCTCGAATTGTTGAGCAGACCAGAGCGACATGCTCAGTCCTTCTGGCGCGAAGCTGCTGTATGAATGACCGATGCGAACAATGAGCTCTGGAGCTAGAACTAGCACCGCGGGCGACGTCTGTTTGAGCTTGGCAGCTGCCCAGAAGCTGTTGGACAATGCTTGAGACACCATGTCATCCACTTTGTCCGGGATCTGCCTGGCAAGGGCTGGCACGGAAACTAGCACTTCTGGCGATGCATCTTGGAGCTTGGCAGCTGCCCAGAGACAGTTGGACAATCCTTGAGGATCCATCTGCTCAACTTTAACTGGCACGTGCTTTGCAAGGGCTGGCACGGTATCCAACACCTCTGGCACTGCATCTTGGAGAGATGCGGCTGCCCAGAGGCAGATGGACAATTGCTGATGAAGCAAATTGTGCACCTTATGTGGTATGCACTCTGCAATGGCGGGCACGGCTGTCAGCACTGCTGGCGCTGCATCTTGAAGCTTCGCAGCGGCCCACAGGCAATTGGACAATGCCTGAGGCAGCATGACCCCAGTCGCGTCCGGTATGCGCTTTGCAAGAGCTGGCACAGCATCCAACACCTCTGGCGATGCATCCTGGATTTTCGCAGCTGCCCACAAGGAGTTGCACAATTCTTGAGGGTTCATGTCGCCTGCCTTGTTCGGTATGCACTTTGCAAGGGCTGGTACGGCATCCAACACTTCTTGTGATGCATCTTGGAGCTTGGCAGCTGCCCAAATGCAGTTGGACAGTTCTTGAGGTCTCATGTCCCCTGCTCTGTTCGGTATGCACTTTGCAAGGGCTGGCACGGCATCCAAAACTTCGTTCGACGAATCTTGGAGCTTGGCCGCTGCCCACAAGTCGTTGGCCAAGTCCTGGGAATTCATGGATGCGACCTTGGCCCGTATGTGCTTCACCAGTGAGTGCACAACAGTCAGCACATCTGAAGATACATCTTGGAGCTTGGCAACTGCCAGCAAGCAGTTCGAGATTGCTTGCTCGTTCATGTGAGCAGCTTTGCCCCTAACAGCTTCGCAAAGCATCGGCATGATTCGTGATATGTGCTCCTCAATTCCTTCGTGAAGCTCGCCCAGTGCATAGAAAACGTTGGCGGTGCTGCGTGCTGAAAGCGAGTCTTGTCGAACCATGCCTTGCAACCGGGTTGCAAACTGGGCCCACACGGGGCTACTGGCATCGGTCTGGCGAAGCTCACGCCTCCTCTTCAACCGGGCGAGCGTCGTCATGAATGCAGTGATATGATACTCGTTGAGGATCTTGCTATCCACTTGCTTCCCAAGAAGATCCAGAAGCTCCGCGGCTGAGCTGGACTTCGTGATCCGCCTCGTCAACTCTCGTGCCTCCTTTTCCGGGTTCTTGCGGTCCGGAACCTGGCGCCTCGGCTCCCGCACTCTGCACGGAATCCTGCTAATCAAGTGGCGGTAGCCGGCTGGGCCCTTCGCCGGTGCGCCCCGTTGCCTTGTGCAGAAGCCCAGTTCAGAGAAGGTGTGCCAGTACAATCCGGAAAGCATGACTGCCAGAACGACTTGGCAAGCCCGTCGATGCCGCCCAGGTATGGAGGAAACTGTGAGTCGTGCACCCGAGATTTTCCGATCCATCGCGGTGATTTGGGCAAGCTGGAGCCTTCGAACTGACTCGAACCCTCGCAGCTACCAAAATAGTATGCGTCTCCGAGACTGTGCGCGTACAGTACCCTAGACCCATGCTGGCCTACACTGTCCAAAACTATCCTACACCCATCTTGCCGTCGCAGATAACACTCAAAGGCTGATCATATCCGTAGGCGTCCCTGACGCCGCGTGCCTCTGCAGGCACCAGTCGACGAGGGGTACAATCTCAGAGTCCCGGCCTTTACATGTCAGGAGGGTGAAAGCAGTACAAGTCACGTCGCAATTGAGGCTTACCTGAACTGCAACGTGCCGAGGGCGCTGAAACGTCAAAGCAAGAGACTTCCGAGCGAACCGAAAGGCACGAGCCCCCGTCTACTCCTGGAACCACAAGATGCCCTTGTTGAGGCTGACAACTTCAAACCAACAACACCTACTGAGCAGACACTGCAACCTCAAACGGTTCGAGCTGAAATTCCAGGACCTGGCAGACCAGCCTCTGCACGAGAGAGTCATCAGTGCGGTGGTGTCGACCCGACCTGGCTGCCAATTCAGAGGCCGTCTGACTGAGCTTCAGCGCTTGGAGTCCCGGCGGAGTTGCGCAATGGAGGCCAGTGAGCTTCGAGATTTCAGGGAAGTGACATTTGCTGGTCAGATTCCACCGAAGCCTTAAGCCTTGCAGTTGCAAGACTCCCCTCTGCGAGGTGCAACCAAAACGCAACCGGATACGTAGGTAATTCTTCGGGCCCGGCTCTCGCGTCTCCCTCCAAATGCGTCCACCCCTAGAACTTCTATAGTGAAGATTGAGATGCGACTCATTGCAGTGTAGTTCTTGAGAACAAATGTCAACTCCACATGGTTTGCGCCCTCATGGAATGAACACTTAAAAATTCCCTCGCTCAGATACTTTGCAGCTTAGAGGCTCCAGGCTAATTCGTTTAGAGTCTGGGGCATTCTTCCTCCGCTTGCGCAGGCCAGCAAGTCGCCATCGGGTCGTAAACAACTCTGCTCATAATACAATGAAGTGGCTTCCAATGGACAGCAAGATGATGCAGCAACAGAAACGTATCCCAGCAGCCATACTTCACTGGCCTAGCAGCCTAGCAGAACGTGCGAAGCCCCTGGCCTCGAACTCAACTTCCGAGATCTAGTTTATGTCAAAGCCTCGGCCCTGAACCTTTCAATTCGTCTGAAGCTCTCAAGCGGATCTCACGGTACCAGCCCGAGAGCGTCCGTAATCCTCAGACCTCAGAAGCCAGAAATAGGGACCCACACGACTCGGATGACGAGGCCTGTTTCACAAGAGGCAAACATCGTACTGCGGTCCACGCCTCTCCAGGCGGAAAAGAAGCTGGGGTCCAGGGCTTACAACCCTTGAGTCATAATTGGATGGGCTTTCAACTCAAAGTTCGACAAGAAGAAATATCGCACGAAGATTCCATGGTTGCTGAAACCGAAAGCGTCATCATGCGTATTACGCATTCGCATGGAATGCCGTGCTTGATCAATCGGCTATAGTCGAAGAATGCACACACGCAAACAAACAAACAAACAAGCAAGCAAGCAAACAAACAAACACACAAACACACACACACACGCACACACACACACAAACACACACACACACAAACAAACAAACAAATAAACACACACACACAAGATTTCGAGCCCTTGCAGAGCTGGACAGCATGTAAACTGTCTCTTGCGTGGCATAGGTTGAACTATTCCGCCAGCTGGTCCCTCCGAAAGAGCGAGTCCCGGAAACCCTTCTTGGTGAAGCCCCGCAGCAGAGCAAGCCTCCTTCCATCAGTGTGCTGGTGTCGACCAACCTGGCTGCAGCTTAATCGCGTGTTCAGCTTCATGCGCTCATCTCAATTGCAAGTGTAACATGATGAGGTTCTTCAGGTGTTTTGTTTCTTTCCCGTACAGTTTTCCCAAAGTGCGTGAGGATTCCAAAAAAAGTGCGTCCAGAGAATGAACTGCCTGCAGAGAGGATTGCTCATGTGGTCCAAGCACTCCGGAGAGCAGAGTCTTTGGCATGGCCCAATTGCGACCGGGAAGTCACTGTAGGTAAGTCTGTGAGTCTATGGCTCCCGGTCAAGACCTATTACTTCGGAAGGGTGGTAATTTTAAAAGTGTTTGACAAACCACCAGCACTGTTCATGTCCACAAGACAACCATCAAGCAACGGAATAGTCATTGTCGTAATAGTTGTGCAAACCCCAGACTACCAAGCACTGAAGACGATGCATCGCACCCGGCTTTGACGAAACGAAGACCCTTCCTCTGCTTCAGGCGGCCGGAGATCAGAAATCGCGTCATCAGGACCAGAACGAGGCACATCTCAACGTGAGGGGCCTCTACGTACGAAAAGCCTACATGACAGACAAGAGCTCCAGCAATTGCAGCGTGAACACAAATAGAAAAAGGTGGGACCCCTAGCAGAAGAACCCAATTCCGTCGAGGTCGGAAATATATAGATGTAAACAAAAAACAAACCCATGGTGGGGTGCATGAGCTATAGTTGAAGAAGCACTCGAAGGATGGGCAATCTCCGGTGAACTTGGATGCCCAAGGATCAAAGGGTCCACAGACATGGAGCATAATTTGCCCCACTCCTGGCGCCACTGCCACCTAAACCCAGGAACACAAACCTTGCCCTGTATGCTGAACCAATCCAAGTGCCAGACTCCGAGCCGCAATGCCACCGCCACCTGCTGATGCTTGTGTCGGTGTGGCCCCCAAAAAAAACAACCAACCCATGATTGCTTCGATTACTATAAAGCCCGTTAATCAGGGTGAGTACGATAAAAAGCACATATATGCCAGGGACTCTACGACAAAGCTGGAGGGATGTGGGGCCAGGTCCTTCTCTGTCTGCATACTAGGAAAGTAAAGCTGTCAATCTCAGGGGATGACACGGGACCTGGGCTGCCACTGACAAAGCTGTTGCTGCATGGCCGAGCCTGCCAACTGCCTTGCCATCTTCGTGCGGGGTTTGTAGTCTGTGCGGCACGACTGCTGGCCTGCCCCGCGCATCTGAGAAGGCGAAGTAGGCTGCTAACTAGCCGTGTGTCCGAGAAGCATCGCGCTGGAAGCAGACTTGCATTCACTGACATAGTTTTTCTCGATCAAGCAGCATGGGAAACTATCAAACCTAAATAAAACAAGCAAAAAACAAATCATGCGTGGCAGCCGCCAACCTTCATGCCTTGCACTCAAAACCCCACACGTGCTCCCGGAGGGCACAGGGGAGGTCGGGGTGCACGCACATGGAGGAGCGAATGCATGCGCTGCAACCGTCCGATCAAAATCTGCCGTTCGGCTGAACAATGGAAGACTTTGGTGTTTATAGTACCGCAGGTAGACTTGGGAAATGGGATGCACTGGCAGGGTCCGGGTGCAAGTGCATGGGGGAGCAAAACTGCCTGCTGCCACCTTCGAGGCGACAGTGGCACTTCCCAACGAAATCGCGCACCTCTTATGCAAACAAACAGGTGCTTTGCAACCGCAATGAATTGAAACCAGTTTGGAATGCACATCGAGTGGCAACGTGCTGATCCGATCCACGGTACAACAAATCCATTCGTGGCAGGCAGGCTCAACACTGCCGACGGGCAAGTTCTGCTTGCAACCTGGCCGCCAACTCGGTCTCCTTCAGTTGACGGGCTGCCTTGAGTGACATTGCTAGCCCCGCTGGTGCCAATTTTGTGGTAGCGGGACGGAGGCGCTCTCTGAGCATTGGCGTCAGAACAAGGACCTCAGGAGATGCATCCTTGAGCATCCCTACTGCCCAAAAATTGCCGGACAAGTCCTGCAAGTTCATTGTGCTGACGGTAACTTGCATGCGGCGTACTATGGCTGGCACAACTCCCACAATCTCTGGCACCGATTCTTGCAGCTTCGCAGCTGCCAGCAAACAATTGGACAGCTCTTGCGACGTCATGAGTTTAACCTTGTCTGGAATGTGCTTTGCAAAGACTGGCACGACATCCAACATCTCGGGCGTTAGCTCTTGCAGCTTCTCGGCTGCCCACAGGCAGTTGGCCAAGTCTTGTGCATTCATAAATACAATCTTCCTTTGTGTGTACTTTGCAAGCGTTCCTACGGCAGCCAGCAACTCTGGCGCTGCATCTTGGAGTTTGGCCGCGGCCCACATGCAGTTTGCCAATCCTTGAGTCGACATGTCTTCAACCTTATCAAGTAGAAACTCTGCAAGTGCTGGCATTGCAGTCAGCATCTCTGGTGATGCACCGTGAAGCTCAGCAACTGCCCACACGCAGTTCGCCAGTCCTTGAGGGTCAAGTTCCTCAGCCTTGTCCTGTATGCGAAGTGCAAAGGCTGGTACAACAGCCAACACTTCAGGTGAGGCATGGCGGAAATTCTTCTTGAATCTGGCGAGCTTTGTGACAGCTGCTGAGATGTGGTACTTGTTGAAAATCTTGCTGTGGAGGTGTGTCCCCAATAGCTTCAGAAGCTGTGAGGCTGAACTGGATTTCTTGATCCGACTCGTCAAAAGTTTCGCGTCCCGTTCCGGGTCTTCATGTTCGGAGGCTTGGCGCCTCCGTTCTCCGTCTTTCCGCGCAGTCTTGTCGAGGCGTGCCGCTGCCATCGTGCCACGCAAGCCCATTCCAGAAAAGGATGCTCCACAGGGTCTTGCTGCTGTCGCACAGGACAACCATCCCGGAATTGACAGGGCAGCTAGCACGGCCACGAGGCAAGCTTGCCAGCAAAACCGTCTTTGCAGAGACTGAGCGGGTCGCAAAAGCCCCGTCGCCGATGCGTTGTTACCCATGACTTGGACAACAAGAGGCACGAGCATTCAAGCCAATTCGCAGCTGCGGGCAGAGCATAAACTCTGGCAAAGTACATATGCTAACATACAACTCGACTCATCCTGCACGGCAGAACGCGATGACGACTGATTGCCGCCTGCAAAGCCGCTGACTTGTCCGGCATCCCCCGACACAGGTCAAGACCGAATCGTAGTCTTGACCTCGGCAAGAAAATTCATCAAGTAGTTCAGCTTGTGCATCGCCACTGCAGTGATGACTTGGAGCTACAATACAGAAGGAACGAGCCTCGCTTCAAGCTTCAGATCGCGCATGCCGTTATCCATACGGACTAGATGACTATAGTGACTACTGACTACATCAACGCGGACGTCTATGTAGATGTTGTGGCCTCAAATTCGCTGCACACATTCAACAAATCGGTCAACTGGTGCTACTTAAGACCTCCCCAGAAACCTTTGGCACTGAAGCTTCAGCATCTCGCAGGCCATACTGTATAATTGCACATCACAGGGCTCCGTCCACTCTACGCCTACCCTTAATATCCCGAAAAAAACCAACAGACGGTTTGCGAGGACCACAGCGGACATGGTGGAAGTCGGGAACTCGCCGAAACTGGAAACATCTGGTCCAAACTCGATCGATCTCCAGAAACCTAACTGAAGGCGTTAACCTTTAACCATGAATCTAACTGCGCCAGCCAAACTCAACCACTTAGTATCTTGCAAGCTTCTGAGCCCGAAGCCAGGATGCATGCGGCTCACCAGTTCATCTCAATTGCCGGGGCGTCTGCCAAAAAAGCAAGCCGATGTCGTCAAGATCCGGTGTCAGGCTTCGCACCTTCAAGGGGCCAGCAAGTGAGGCTTGCCAGCGGTCGTGCGGTCCTACTGATATATATTGGGAGGGTTCAGGGCCCGAAGCTTCGAACTGAAGGGCTCAAACACGATGCTTGGTTTGCTTAACATCCCCAGGGCCATGTTTTTGCCGATGTCCGATTCCAAGTCACTCTTTCGGCAGAGAGAAGCTTACAAGCATGGATGCCTTGCAAGCGTAATGTCAGATGCACGTGCAATTCGGACTGCCCGGGTCGGCATCAAACCAAGGCGGTCGTCCTCGATCGGACGAGCGAAGCATGCCTTCAAGGAGTGATTCTGGCTGCTTGTGGTCGAGTTCTGCCTGCAGCCGGGCACCAAGTTAAACTCCCCAAGCTTCTGGGTTCACCGAATCGGCATCTGCAGAATTCTCGAGCTTGCCAACCGCCCAGATCGTGTAAGTCCCGCATACAACTGGTCTCTTGAGCGCGTTCAAACTACGGTGGCCCAGTTCGAGAACCATATCCTCTGATCTAGGAGCTTCACGACTCTGAGGCACCAGTTGTGCTGGATCTTGAAGCTTCGCAGTTGCCAACAGGCAGACAACTTTGAAAAGTCCTGGATGCAGCTTTCGCGTGCTATGCATTTTGCAAAGGCTGGTGCAGCAGCCGACAAAACTGGCGATGCATCATATCCTCAGTCTTGTCCAGCAGGTGCTGTGCCAGGGCTGGCATGGCAAGCAACACTTCTGGCGATGCATCGTGGAGCCTCGTAGCTGCCCAGAGGCTGTTGGACAGCTCCTGTGCATTCATGCGCTGCACGTGGTCAGGTATGTGCTTTACAAGAGCTGGCACAGCAATCAGCATCTTTGGGGATGCATACTGGAGCTTCGCCACGGCCAGCATACTGTTGGACAACTCCTGAGGCTTCATACCGTTCACCTTGTCAGGTATGATCTCTGCCAGACAAGGCGCCGCAAATAACACCTCTGGTGTTGCATCCTGAAGCTCCGAGGCTGCCCACAGACTGTTGGATAGCTCTTGAGGCTTCATGTCTTCAGCCTTCCTCGGTATGAGTTTTGCAAGGGCTGGCACGGCGGTCACCACCTCTGGCAATGCAGCCTGGAGCGTTGCCGCTCCCCACAGGCAGTTGGATATGTGTTGAGGAATCATCTCCTCAACCTTGTCCGGTATGGATTTGACCAAGGCTGGTACGGCCTCCAACACTTCTGGAGATGCACCATGGAGCCTTGCAGCTGCCCACAGGCAATTGGACAAGTGCTGGGGTATCATGTCAGCAACCTTGTCGGGTATGCGTCTGGCAAGGGCTGGCACCACCACCAGCACCTCTCGTGAGATATCTTGGAGCTTCGCGGCCGCCAGCATGCAATTAGAGAGTTCTTGAGCTTTCATGCCGGCAGCCTTCGCCCGAACGGCATCGCAAAGCTTCGGCAGGAGCGGTGTTCGCTGCCTGCCCATCTCTTCGTAGAGCTCATGGATGGAGTAGAAAACGTTAGCTACTTGACGTGGTGGTAACGTATCTTCCCGGAGCAACTCATCCAGCCGATCTGCGAGCTTTGCCCACACAGGGCTGCTCGCATCGGACTGGCAAAACCGCCGCCTCTTCTTGAACTTCGACAGCCTCGTCAACGCCGCAGACATGTGGACATGGTTGAAGAGCGCCGCAGTCTCCAAGGGTCTATCCGATCGAGTTAGCAACTCCGATGCGGAACGGGCCTTCGATATGTACGCCGTTAACCGTCTGGCTTCATCATCTGCAGTGCGATCCGACAGGCATCCTCGTCGCTTTCGCAGACGGCCTCGAACTCGGGTTGTGCAATTTCGGGAGCCCGAAGCCGAGGCCGCGCGTGGGAGAAGCCTGTGCAAGCACCTCCTTTCGGCTACGCCACCACAGAAGTTGTATTCAGGTCCGTTGCGAAGCCAGCTTTCAGCCAGGAGCGTGGCAACAAAGGTCCACTGACATGCCGGCGTTTTCCTCATCTTGAAGGCTCCGGTGTACGGCGAAGCAGCAATCGCACAAAGACACGAGAACAAACACTGGCAAGTTCTGCGCTACTAGTAGCTCTTCAGACAAAACCGCCCGAGTAACAGCTACTCAACCAAGCCGTCTGGCATGAGCGCAAGAGCATGGACCTCCCACGAATTTGATCAGCCGTGCCCAGCGAAAAATGGAGGTCACAAAAAATCCCTTCATCATCAGCGGCAGCCAGAACCGACACGGGAAGCATCAAATCCAAGGGGAGCAGTGAAGCCCAAGCCCTGCGAGAATCCAGATGAAAACTACCTGAAGCCTTGCAAACCTCAAGACCGAATCTAGAACTTCCTAAACCACTCCTACCTCGCAGCTAGCACTACATTCCCTGACACGGAACCGTTGAGGTTGTATCTCAAGTCTCTCACAACTCGACGTGCTCTCCCTGCCAACATGCATGTACTGGGTGGCCCTCACTTCTTTATGATGCGGCCTTACAAAGGAATCGGGAATTGAGAGTATCCCAAAGCGCCACAGAAAGTTTAGCAAGACGGAACAGGCAGGCCAACACGCTATTGAGCTGTAGCATCCGGGTCGCAGAGGCTCAAACCGCGCAGCCATCATCGCGATTTCCAACTTGCTAACACGAAACCAACCCCTCGGCCCGCAAATACAAATCAAGGCCACAGAGCCTGAGACAGCGAACGACCTCTGAACTACCTTAGAAACCTGCACGACACACCGATTCTCAGACAAGCGCCGGACCTGCGCATCCTGCGCGACGAGAGTCGGAAGACCTGCGGAGGTTCGCATCTGCTGGAGAAGAAGGTGGCCGTCTCAGCTACGATGCTTGAGTTCAAAGAAAATGCGGTTGAACGGCTTGGGGGCTGGGGGTCTCAGCTTGCCCGGGAAACGGAAACAAAAAGAGGGCCATGCAAGTTTGAATGAGTCTGAGTTTCAATATGGGCGGTTGCAAAACACATGATTCTCCGATAGGTCTGCAAACAAAAAAAGTAGAGACTGGCGAGGAGGCCCGCCACTACGCTGGAGCCTGCCACTGGTTGTGTTCTTGCCATTTCTTGTCCAAGTTCAGGTATTTTCTCTCTGCAAGACTGTGCATGGTCGGTTCACCAGCGGAGTGCTTCAATCCATACCCCACTTCTACAGAAGGTTGAACCCGTTGCCAAGGTTTCGTTGCGCAAACTCTGCCTTGCCCCTGCGCGGTGTCGGGTGAAAAGTCTTCATGATCCTTACACTCAAGCCGAGGTGCAAGTGCATGAAGCCTTGCCGCGACCTTGGATTCGCCGCTTGGCATCGGCAACATTGCATGGGCTCATATGGCATCCAAAAAAAACCCAAAGCATGGCTGACAATGACTACTGTACAAAAATCCGATCGATCTTTGTCTGGCAGGCTCAGCGCCGCCGGCGGTCGAGTTCTATCTGCAAAGCCGCTGCCAAGTCGTCCTCGCCGAGCTGCAGGGCTGCCTTGAGTGACATTTCCAAGCCTTCAAGCTTAAGTTTCTTGATCATTGGACGGATGGCTGCAACGAGCTCTCGTGCAAGAACCAACACCTGGGGGGAGACATTCTTGAGCTTTCCCACTGACCAGAAGTTGTTGGCCAGTGCCTGCTCGTCCATGATCCCGATAGTGTCTCGCATGCGGCGCACGATGCCTGGCACAATTTGCAAAACCAGCGGTGCCGAATCTTGGAGCTTTGCAGCTGCCAAGAGACAGTTGGACAATCCTTGAGGAGTCATGGCATGCACTTTGACCGGAATGCTTCGGGCAAGGGCCGGCACGACATGCAATACTTCCGGTGCTGCATCTTGGAGCGTCGCAGCTGCCGACAAGCAGTTGGATAGTGCTTGAGGAATCATCTCCCCGACTTTGTCCGGTATGCGCCTTGCAAGGGCCGGCACGACACGCAGCACTTCGGGTGATGCACCTTGGAGCTTCGCAGCTGCCCACAGGCTGTTGGACAGTCCTTGAGGATCCATGCCGGAAACGTGGTCAAGCATGCAGTTTGCCAGGGCTGGTACAGCAGTCAACACTTCCGGTGATGCATCTTGAAGCTTCACAGCAGCCCAGAGACTGTTGGACAACTCTTGAGGTTTCATGTCTTGCACTTTGTCCGGTATGCGCTCTGCAAGGGCTGGCACAGCGTCCAACACTTGTGGTGATGCGTCATAGAGCTTCGCGGCTGCCCACAGGCAGTTGGACAAAGCTTGAGGCACCATGTCCTCAACATGCTTCCGCACGTTCTTGCCAAGGGCTGGCACCGCATCCAACACCTGCGGAAATGCATCTTGCAGTTTCGCGGCTGTCAGCAGACAGTTGGACAGTCCTTGAGGGTCCATGTCCGAAGCCTTGGCCCGCACGGCTTTGCTAAGCTGCGGAAGAACCTGCACAGCGTGTTTCTCCATCTTCTCGTGAAGCTCACCCATTGCATAGAACACATTTGCTGTTTCGCGTGGGGGTAGGTAGCAAGTCCTTCCGAAGCATTTCATCTAAACGCGCTGCGAGCTTGTCCCATACAGGACTGCTGGCGTCGGCTGCGAAAAGCTGGCGCGTCTTCTCGAATCTGGCAATCCTCGTCCAGACTGCAGACATGTGGAAGTGGTTGAAGAGGTTCGCATTCCCCAAAGGTTTCTCCAGAAGTGCCTGCAATTCCGAAGCCCGGCCTGCTGTCGTGATTTGCGCTGTCAACCGCTTGGCCTCACCATCTGAGTTGCGATCCGGAGCTTGTCGCCTTGGCTCACGGACTGCACATGCAACTCGGCCTGGCAAGCTTCGGCCGGGCAGAGCCATCCGCAAGCACCCGCTTCCTGCTGCTTTGCCACAGAAGTTGGGCTCCTGCCCGTTGTGCAGCCAGCTTCCAGCCAGGAGTCCGGCCACAAGCAGCCACTGGCATGCCGGCCTCTTCTGCATCTTGGCTTGCCTGTCCAGGAAGGGAACCGCAATGGCGAAAGTATTGGAGAGCAAGGACTACCAACGAATGGAGCCGTAAAGGGCTGCCACGTTTTCTTGCATCACAGAAGCAGCCTGCGACGTCATGTCAACACTCAATCCGGCAGTGCCGTCAGCACAAAGCATGCAGGTCACACGAGTCTCGATTCTAATCGCGACTAGTCAGCAGACAGCAGACTTCACAACGTCGAAACAGCCCAAACTCTAAACCACCAACTGCAAGATCCTTCTTCCTTTTTCCAAATCACTACGAGTCTCTCGCTTAAAATACGTAATTCCTCTTCGATGCAGACCAACACTATGTTTAAGATTGATTTTCTAATGATACGTGACGTAAACAGCTCCAGAGCGCGACAGCAGGATCTCCTTGAGTCAATACATGGGCGAGCCGACCCGGCCTATTGGAAAGGAGCCAGAAACCGTCGCGTCTCTAGGCTATGCTGAGCACCTCCACGCAGCAGAAGTGTCGGTGACTGTGACAGCTGTGAAGTGATTTGATGCAGAAGCTTGCGGCTAAAGGGTTCCAAGATGGCGTTGTTTTTCGTTTTGATTGCTTTATGGCTGCATGACCCCTGAAGCACCCGCGACTTCTATTTCTGATTTCAAGACGCCCTAATATGACATTTCTTAACGTCAGCGCAATGTTTGCTCTCGAGCTCCAGTGGTTGCAACTGGGGCCAAGCACACCTCAAGTCATCGAGCTTGCGTCTTTCGACCTCTCACGCATCCTGCATGTGCGATTTCTTATCGATGCACCAGTAGGCATGCCTGTTTCACCCAGCAAGCCTAAGCACACTGCTTCCCGAACCTTCAAGAAACGTTGCACTCGGCCGCAAAGAGGAAGCTGACTCTGAACTTTTGCCACGGAAAAAAAGCATCTCATGATGGGCCTCAAAGCCCCGGCAGAAGCAACCACTCCCCTCACACCCTTGCACTCAAGACCCCTGCGTGCTCCCATCTTGTGATTCCTGCCCCCTCTACAATGGGTGACAGGAGCATGGACAATTCGACCGCCATGCTACAGATGACCGGAGCCTCTGTAGAGCCAACACAGCCACTGGGTAAAGCAACCGAGCTCGATTTTGAACTTCGACCACCGTGAATGCATTGGCATCGGGGGGCCTCCGATGGCGCGAAACTTGCGCAAGCACCTGCGGTTTTCCAAGCCAAGGGGACTGGAGACATAGCTGTATGCTGGCAAGACATGTTGACCAAGTTGCCTGAGAGTGGTTCTGCTCTTTGCCAGGGCTGCTGACAATATCTAGTGTTTCGGAGCTATAGGGGCTAGTAGATTGCCGCGAAAGCGACAGAAGACTCCAAACTCGGAGCGGTCTTGCACTGAAGACCGAAAAATGCCAGCAACGCCCAAGCAGCCGGGCCCAATCCTTAACCCACAAGTCCTGAACCCTTAACCGGCGCCCCTTGATGTTAAACCCGCAAATCAGACCCTGAACTCTCGGCCGTACGCCCGAAGTTCGGTGCCCTACTATAACTATATTATATATGCAGTATGCACATGCCCCAATCCCACAAATTCCCTCTGCTGTTCACAAAATCTTCTTCAGCCCAGCCTCTAGCATCCGTCCTAAGCCCGCAACCCTGAAGAACCGCCTATGCATCAAACAAAAAACGCCTGCATGACCCATGATCTCATTGCCTTCAATCCCACACGGAGATCCTGCACTTAGTCCGCCTACTAAAGGAGCTTTGAGACGTGTACAAGTACATAATCATAAGCTGAGAAACTCATGAGCCCCTAACCGCCTCAACCCACAAGTCCACGGCCCGTAAACCGTTATTTCCACACCCGGAAGACTCCAAAAACCATGCCGTTTGAACGATGCAGTGAGCCCGATTGCTTCAGCCGCAAACCGGATCCCGAACAAACTATCTGAAACTTTCAGCATGCGCAACCCCGAAACGAGCCTTCTGTCACATTCAACTGGCCCTCACAACTTGCGGCTCTCAGGAGTTTCTAAATCACCTTCGAAAGTTACAGCGGCGCACCTGCTGGGGCCTGAGATCCGGGTCTGTGGTGTGCGCCTGCAAAGGGACAGCATTGGTATGTCAACTAAACCGTTTGAGTGCTCGGATGCTGCAGAGGGGGGCTGCGAAGGTCTGAGTCCACCAACCCCATTGGACCGCCTGTCCACGTGAATAAAGGGCCAAAGTGGCGTGTTTCAACCGCCAGGATCGGGTTAAAGTCTAGAGTCACTGAAGCTCAGAGTCTGGAAGGGAACACTGCGACATGCTTGAAGCTTTGGACTTGCACGCTGGCAAAACGAAAGATTTCTTTAAACACGCCAGGGAACTTCATGCATGCGTTTCTTCGAGCGACCAACGTGCTAGTACAGTGCCATGCCACTTACAGATGCTTGCCTTCATGTGTATGTCGGAGCCTGCGGCATCAGGCTTGCTGTCTCGTCCAAGTCCGGCTTCTCTTCGATGCATGACGGGGCCTGCCCAGTTCACCCACGACGAACGCTGCTGGACAAGATGTCGCTCCTGAACTAACTCAGGCGTGGACAGCGATGGTCAACTATAGTAGACATTCCCAGACATAATGGTGTAGTCGAAGTTTTTCTTGCCCGATTCAACAGAACAAGCACAATTCAAAAATGTCGATAGCAGCAGCAGCAGCCACCCCTTCACGACCTGTGCACTCAAGACCCCAGACGTGCTCCTGAAGGGCACAGTCAGGGCCCCGGTGCAAGTGTACGCAGGAGTGACTGCATCTGCTTCGGCCTGAGCATCGTAGCGGTTCTACGCCGCTCAATGGCTCAGCGCTTGCGGCGGCCGAGTTCCGCCTGCAGCCTGGTGCCCAGCTCCTTCTCCCCCAATTGCTGAGCCGCCCAAAGTGACATCTGCAGTCCTTTCAGCGCCAATCTTTTGATTTCGCAAGAGATTCTGCTCACGAGGTCTTTCCGCAATACCAACACTTCGGGTGATGCATCCTTGAGCATAGCCACCGCCCAGAAGTTGTTGGGCAAGTCCTGAAAGTTCATCATGCTCATGGTCTCTTGCATGCGCCGTGCTAGGGCTGGTACAATATCCAACACGCGTGGAGACGAATCTTGGAGCCTCGCAGCGGCGAAAAGGCTGTTGGACAACTCTTGAGGTTTCATGCCCTCTACCTTGTGCGGTATGCGCTTTGCCAGTGCAGGAACCGCATCCATCACCTCTGGTGATGCATCTTGGAGCTTCGCAGCTGCCCACAAACTGTTGGACAGTTCTTGAGGTTTCATGTCTTTCACCTTTCCAGGTACGTGCTTTGCAAGGGCCGGCACGGCAGGCAGCACCCTTGGTGATACACCTTGGAGCTTCGCAGCTGCCAGCAAGCTGTTGGCCAAGTCTTGAGCATTCATTTCCGGAGCCTTTTTGAGAATTACCTCACAAAGCTTCGGCTGCACCTGCGACATGTGTTTTCCAATTTCCCTGTAGAGCTCGCCGACTGCGTACAGAACGTTAGCTACCCCCCGGGGTGGCAGCAAGTCCTCCTGGAGCATGTCATACAGCCGGGCTGTGAGCTTTGCCCAAACGGGGCTGGTCAAGTGGGACTGGCGAACTTGTCGCATCTTCTTGAATCTGGACAACCGCGTCAATGCCGCTGACATATGAAAGTCGTTGAAGAGCTTTTCATTTGCCACTGGTTTGTCCAAAAGTGCCAGCAGCTCTGTTACCGAGTCCGCCTTCTTGATTTGTGCTGTCAATCGCCTCGCCTCGCCATCCGCATTGCGGTCTGGTGCTTGACGCCTTTTCTCACGGACATTGCGAGGAAGTCGGCTCGCAAAGTTTGGGCCTCTCGGAGTCCTGTGCAGGCGCCCACTGCAGGTTGTTCCGCCACAGAGGTTGGGCTCCCGGCCGGCGTGGAGGCAGCATCCAGCCAAAAGCACGGCCGCCAGCGTCCACCCGCATGCTGTTTTTTTCCTCATCTTGGGGCTCTTGCCCTCGGAAGGAGCAGCAGGCATGGTGAACAACGAAGCTTTTGCAGAGAGCGGGGGCATTTCCATACTCGCACTTCAAACTGCTGCTGTGGTCTATTGCATGCATGCCGCTGCATACGACAACGTCCACTTGTGAAAATGCGTCACATACTGCAGCGAGCTCTCAAGCACAAGTTCCTCAGTCCTTCAAGCCATAAGACACCCCTATCACCTTCTCAACGATGCAGCTAAGCCTAAACCTTACGATGTACAAATGGATTGGACTCTTCGGTATCCCGGGAAGGCTCCAGGACCTGGCTCTTCAGCGTCACGCAACGACTTCCTGCCAAGCACGGGTCTGAAACGAAGAGTGCCCTTTCAGCTAGTCGTTCGCCCAGTTCGAGAGCTGAAGGGGCCTGCATACCCATGCTTGCCTAGTGAGAGTTGTGTACCAAAATTTTGCAAAACAAACTTCTACATTGTCTTCAGGGACGGGTTTAGGATTTGAAGCTCAAGCGGCTCTGGGCCGTTTCCACTTCGGACAATCCCGCCAGCGAGCCGAAGAAATCTCTCCACGATAGCAGGCTCCCATGACGTGCCACCAATCGCATCTATACAGGGCAAGTCACTGCCAACAAAGATGCGCTGACTAGCCAGTATGTGGTGATGCACTCTCAGAACTCGAAGGAGCGCAACACCACCCCACCTCCAAACCCCTCACAACTATAGCCCGGTTCATTCCAGTCTAATCTAAATGCCAGGACACTAGATCCTATAAAGCAGAACGAACCTCCAAACGCTACAACCCCGTCGGCGAGTGAAATCGTACGTTGAACTCGCTCCTTCATTAACTGTACAGGTCCAACAGGATCCAAAAGGTTCCAGCCTTCAAAATATTATATATTTACAACCCCGCCCCCTCACAAAAAAAACAAACTTCAAGGTTTTCCTTTGCCCAGGCAAATGAAAGCCACTAGCCCCCGCGACCCGAAAAAAACCTAAACCTATAAGCCTTTAAACCCCTAAACCTAAGCGCTGAAGCACCCGCCGGCCGGGGCCTTGCTGTGACGAGAGCCGCGCATTGAGCCTCGACTCGAGGCCTCTGTCCAAGGGGTAAGGGTGTAGGGTTTGGAGTTTGGGACATTGGGTATGGGTCTAGGGTTTTGGATCGGATAGGTGTGAGGTGAATTACAGTGATCGACTTCATTCTGAGGGGACACAGGGCTGAAGGGGTTCAAGACAAATTCAACGTGGGTTTAAGCTTCCGGTGTGGAGGCTTCGGGTCTGGATCAAAAAACCACAAGGCTCAGGTTTTGATAGGGATGTTTGCAGGCCGCAAGCCTGGCGAACATTCGACAAGAAGTCTCCGAACCTAGAGGCCTACTGTATAGGCTTGTGGCACTAAAGTTGTCAAGCAAGCGCAGCTGTACAATCGCAACTTGACGAATTCCATCTTGTGCTTTTCTGAAGTTCACGTGGTGATCTAATGCTTGTTTACGAGCTCCGGCGGGTGCCCCATCACTTGTGTCTTTCTTGTGTCACTTGTGTCTTTGTTTCTGTGTCACCTGTTTCCTTATTTTACTTCTTGCGAGACACCGGTCTCGAGCGAAAGCCCTTGTTTGCTGACCGTCCACGGCTGGCAAAAAGGCTTCCAGGGTTTGGGCGCCTTTCATTAGGGTTTCGGTCTGGGTTTACTCCGTGTAGGGCTTCGGCCAACGTGTACTCCTTTTAAGGTTGGGTCTACTCCTTTTAAGGCTTCGGCCTGGGTTTCGTACTTTTAGGGTTTCGGGGGTCGGTTTACTCCGTTTAAACTTAGGGCTTCGGCTTGGGCCCTCTTTCACTAGGGTTTCGGTCTGAGTTTACTCCTTTTAAGGCTTCGGCCTGGGTTTACTCCTTTTAGGGTTTCGGGGTCCGTTTACTTCTTTCAGGGTCTGGGCTTACTCCGTTTACGGCTTCGGCCTTAGGGTTTCGGGGTCCGTTTAGTCCTTTCAGGGATTGGGCCTTCTTTCATTACAGTTTCGGTTTGGATCTACTCCTTTTTGGGGGTTCGGGCTGGGTTTACTCCTTTCAGGCGTTTCGGTTCCGTTTACTCCTTTCAGGGATTGGGCCTTCTTATTTTAGGGTTTCGGTCTGGGTTTATTTTTTTTAGGGCTCCGGCCTGGGTTTGCTTCTTTAAGCCTTTTAGGGGTTGGACTTTCTCAATTTAAATTTCAATCTTGATTTACTCCTTTAAGGGCTTCGGCCTGGGTTTACTTCTTTTATGGTTTCGGCTTTCTTTCATTAGGGTTTCGGTCTGGGAATACTCCTTTTTGGGGTTCGGCCCGGGTTTGCTTGCTCCTTTTCGGGCATTTCGGGGTCCGTTTACGGCCTGGGTTTGCTCTTGTTTTCTTTCGTTAGGGTTTCGGTTTGGGTTTACTCCTTTTGGAACTTCGGCCGGTTTACTCCGTTTAGGTTTCAGGGTTCGGCTTTCTTTCAAGCATACCTTTTATTTTTTTCTCCGTTTAAGGTTTGGGCCTGCTTTCATTAGGGTTTCGGTCTGGGTTTATTCCTTTTCGGGCTTCGGCTACTTGTAGGAAGGGGTTAGACCCGATTAAAATCTGGAGGCGTCGACTTGAAAGGGCCGAGGGTTTCCTATTTCAGGTCCCACTTAGGGGCATCTCGTGCGAGACTGTTGCTTCCGAACAGTAAACGAAGACACAAGTGACTCAAGTGACTCCCCTTCCAGCTCCGGCGGTTCCAGCTGGACACTCTTTCTGCTGAGAAGCCTGCACCTGCGACTTCTCGGGTTTCTCCAGGAGCTGCTTCTTCTCGATGCGAAACACGGCCTGCTGAACTTCACTAAATTCCTAAATTCAACCGTCGAGGCCAAGTGAACTGGTGCAAAGATTTCCAAGCACAGGGCCGAAATTGTGAGTTCCTCCACGAGTTTACCAGGGCATGCATCTGAAGGTGGCAGCCACAGCAGCTACTCCCGACACACTCTCGCACGAAGGGCACAGGATAGGGCCGGGGTCCTACTCTGATTCTACCGCTCGTCTTCGGCCGAGCTTCGCGCGCAACCCTGAACAAAGTCTTCGACCAGAGACTCTCTGCTGGTGCAACGCATCCTGCAAAAACCGGCGTGCAATCCAACAAACTCCCACAAGAGTGAATGCAACACGGAAGTTTGATTGGCGCACAGTCATAGCATTTGGCCCAAAATTTTGTCTCCATTTCAGGTGCCATTGGCAGAGCCATCAACAGGATGCACGATATCATTCAATCACGAACTTCATCTGAAATCTCTAGCCCCCGGCAGTGCTGCATTGAACCTCCGTCTTCAAGATGTGTGCCGAACAGAGGCTCAAAAGCCCTACACTGAATTGAGTGTTGCTAGCAAGAAAAGATTCAGATAAACCTGCGTCGTTTGACTAAGTCATGAGCCAGAAAAAGAATCCAGTCGAGTCAATACGCATGCGAACCACCAGAGCCTCTCTGGGAAGTGAGCCGGAGATGGAGTCTTCACAGGCTGCAGTGCATGCCTTCCAGGGGCAGGGCCGTATTCAAGGCAGATATGAAAGGGTATGATTCGGTATAAGTATAAGGAGTACTGGGTTCAAGATGGGTTTATGTTTTGGGTTTGGAGGCTCCGTGCCTGGAGCGTTGTAAGCCGAAAGGCTCAGGGTTCTCGATATGCATGCTTTCGACAAGACAGCAGCGCTGCAACTTCTCACCTACGAGCGCTAAACACTCCGCCCGAAACTCGGCGAAGGTTGAAGGTCAAGAGTCAACTGGAACAGTGTAGAGAATTTATCAAACAGCGCTCTGGATTTTTGCGTGCCTCATCCACTCATAAGATCAAACATGCAGCTCAAGGGCACGAGCCTCACGGCGGCAGCAATAGCAGCCATCCCTCACACCCTTGCACTCAAGACCGGGACGTGCTCCCGGAGGGCACAGGACAGGATCGGGGTGCAAGTGCATGCGGGAACGAATGCGTCTCCCGGGGCCATCGAGGCAGCGTGCCAATTCCAAGCTTGGCTCTGCGGTCACGATGCAGACCTGGCAACCTTTCAAGTATGCCGTCCGGGAGCCAAAGCCGCCTGCTAAAATCATGCGGCCGACGCGGGCTCACCGCTGCAGGCGGTGAAGCGCTGCCTGCAAATCGGCTGCCAACTCCTCCTCCCGAAACTGCTGGGCAGCCCAAAGTGACATGCGTAGCCCCTCCCGTGCAAACGTGCTGATTACGGGACGGATGCGCTCAATCAGTTGTTGTGCCAGGGCTTGCATGTCGGGTGACGCATCCTTGAGCTTCCCGACTGCCCAGAAGTTGTTGCACAAGTCCTGTGAATTCATCGCGTGGATGGTCTCTTGCATGTGCTGTACTATGACTGGCACAACTGCCAACGCTTGCGGCACTGATTCTTGGAGCATGGCAACTGCGCACAACGAGTTCGACAACTCCTGGGGTGTCGTGCCTTTCACCTTGTCCGGCATGTGTTTTGCGAGGGCCGGCACTGCGGTCAGCACCGCTGGCGACGTTTCTTGGAGCTTTGCAGCTGCCCACACGCAGTTGGCCAAGTCCTGACAATTCATACATGAGGCTTTGGCTCTTATCTGTTTCACCAGTGGTCGCACGACAGTCAACACATCTGGAGATGCGCCTTGGAGCTTCGCAGCTGACAGTAGGCAGTTGGAGATTCCTTGCTCATTCATGCCAGCAGCCTTCGCCGCAACTGCTTCGGAGAGTCTCGGCAAAACCGGTTTCACGCAGGTTCCGAGCTCCTGGTAAAGCTCGCTCATGGCATAGAAGGCATTTGCACTGCTCCAGGGCGACAGCAACTTTTGCTGCAGCATATCATGCAGTCGGGAGATGAGTTTTGCCAACACTGTGTGCTTTGCATCAGCCCGCTGAAGTTGCCGTCGTTTCTTAAATCGGGCAAGCTTGATCAAGGCAGCAGAGACGTGGATGTGGTCCAAAACCGCACCATCCATCTTCGCATCAAGCACTGCAAGTAGTTTGGAAGCCGTACCCGCCTTCTTGATATCCGTTGTCAATTGCTTTGTTTCGTCACCAGCTCTGCTTTCCGACGCTTGCCGCCTTCTCTCCCGCACTCCACGGGGAAGTCGGCTTGTGAAGCCCCGGTGGTCAGGTGCGACTGTCAAGCCGCAGCAAAAACCGTTTTGAAGGTCTTGCCGTCGGTCGCTGCACTACGGAAGCCGAGCTCCGAGCCGTGTTGCAACCCGCATCCCGCCAAAAGCCCTGCCATCAACATCCAATGGCAGGCAGTCATCCGTTTGTGTCTTGCCATCTTCCTGCCCCTCGAGAAACGAACAGTGGGTGAAAAGAGCATGACAAGTTCAACAGCAATGCTACAGATGAATGGAGCCCCTGTAGAGCCAACACAGCCACTGGGCAATGCAGCCGAGCTCGATTCTGCACGTCGATCATCGTAAATGCGCTGGCATCGGGGGCCTCCGATGGCGCGAAACTTCCGCAAGCACCTGCGGTTTTCCAAGCCAAGCGGAGACTGGGGACAAAGCTGCAGGAAGGCAAAACATGTTGATCACTGCTGACAACATCTAGTGGTTCGGAGCTACAGGGGCTACTAGATTGCGACGAAAGCGATAGAACCCGAAAGCACTTGACATGATCTTGACATGCAGATCGCAGGGACGGAAGGCTGCGACCTCGGAGCGGTCTTGCACTGAAAACCGAAAGATGCCAGCCCAAGGCCCAATCCTTAACCCACAAGTCCTGAACCCTTAACCGGCGCCCCTTGATGTTACACCCACAGATCAGACCCCGAACTCTCGGCCGTACGCCCGATTTTCGATGCCTTGCTAACTATACGCAGTATGCGCTATGCACATGCCCCTGTCCCACAAATTCCCTCTGCTGTTCACAAGACCTTCTTCAGCCCAGCCTCAACAGTTCGTCAAACCTCTCAACTCGAAGGGCTGTCTCCGCCAACACCTTTTCTAGCAACTATGCAACACGCCGCAATTTCAGATTGGGATCATGCAGCCCGATTGCTTCGGGCGCAAACCGAATTCCGGAACAAACCATCTGAAACTCTCAGCACCTGCTACAGCGGAACGACCCTTCTGTCACTTGAACTGGACCCTCACAACTTGCGGCCCTCAGGAGTTTCTGAATCACCTTCGAAAGTTACAGCGCTGGGGCCTGAGATCCGGGTCTGTGGTGTGCGCCTGGGAAGGGGCAGCATTGGTGTTTGTCGACCGTTTGAGCGCTCGGATGCTGCAGCGGGGGCTGCGAGCGTCTGAGACAGAGTTTTAAGGTTTAGAGTCGTTGGGGCTCAGAGTCTGGAGGGGAGCTGAAGTTTCGGACTCGTGCGCTGGCAAAACGGAGGATTCCCTGATGCATTTTTGGTGAAGTAACGCTGAGTGCATATTTTTCTTCGGGATAGAGCGAGAGTGTGTGCAAACGCAGTGCCGTGCCACTTGCAGATGCTTGCTGATGTCGGAGCCTGCGGCTTGCTGTCTCGTCCAACTAAGGGTTCTCTTCGATGCATGACGGGGCCTGCCCAATTCACCCACGACGAATGCTGCTGGATAAGAAGTCGCTCCTGAACTAACTCAGGCGTGGACTCTGATGGTCAACTAGTAGACAGTCCCAGACATAATGTTGCAGTCGAAGCTTTTATTGCCCGATTCAAACAAACAAGCACAGTGAGAAATGTCGGTAGCAGCAGCAGCAGCAGCAGCAGCAGCCACCCCTTCACGACCTGTGCACTCAAGACCCCAGACGTGCTCCTGAAGGGCACAGTCAAGGCCGGGGTGCAAGTGTACGCAGGAGTGACTGCATCTGCTGCAGCCTGGGCATCGCAGCGGTTCTACGCCGCTCGGACGAGGACCGAAAGTCAAGACCAACTAAGCAACCTTTCAGGCACGCCATTAGCTAAGAAATGTCATCAACAACGGACCCTGTGAAAGGCCAGCAAGATCACCGGTTCTGGCGGTCAAGCTCTGCCTGCAAACTCTCTGCCAATTCGGCCTCCCCAAACTGCTGGGCTGCCCAAAGCGACATGCGCAACCCTTCAGGCTCAAACTTGGTGATTACGGGGAGGATGCCGCCAGTGAGTTGCAACGCTAGTTCCTGCATGTCGGGTAAGACATCCTTCAGCTTCGCTGTCGCCCAGAAGTTGCTGGACAAATCCTGCAAATTCATCGTACCGACGGTCTCTTGCATGCGCCGCACTATCGCGGGCACTGCTTCCAAAACTTGCGGCGCAGAATCTTGGAGCATCGCAGCTGCCCATAGGCTGTTGGACAACTCTTGAGGTTTCATGTCTTCCACCTGGTCCGGTATGCGCTTTGCAAGCGCTGGCACGGAACTCAACACCTCTGGCGATGCATCTTGGAGCTTTGCGGCTGCCAAGAGGCAGTTGGACAACGCCTGAGGAACCATCTCTTCAACCTTGTCCGGTAGGCGCTCTGCAAGTGTTCGCACAGCATCCAGCACCTCTGGTGATGCATCTTGGAGCTTCGCAGCTGCCCAAAGGCAGTTGGACAATGCTTGAGGAACCATCTCTTCCACCTCGTCCGGTATGCGCTTTGCAAGAGCTGACACGGCATCCAGCACCTCTGGTGATGCATCTTGGAGCTTCGCAGCTGCCCAAAGGCAGTTGGACAATGCTTGAGGAACCATGTCTTCCACCTTGTCCGGTATGCGCGTTGCAAGAGCTGACACGGCATCCAGCACCTCTGGCGATGCATCTTGGAGCTTCACCGCTGCCAGCATGCAGTTAGAAATCGCTTGGGCATTCATGCCAGGAGCTTTCGCTCCAACAGCTCTGCAAAGCTTTGGCAGCACCTGCGCCATGTGCCTTTCAATCTCCTCGAAAAGCTCGCCCACCGAGTAGAAAACATTGGCTGCTTCTCGTGGTGGCAGCAAATCGTCCTCCAGCATCTTATGCAACCGGGCAGACAGCTTGGCCCACACTGGGCTCGCAGCGTCCGCCTTGCGAAACTTGCGCCTCTTCTTGAATCTGGCAAGCGTGGTCCAGGCCGCAGACATGTGGAAGTGGTTGAAGAGGTTGGCATCCGCCAAAGGTTTCTCCAGAAGCGCCAACAACTTCGAAGCCGAGCCGGCCTTCGTGACTTGTGCCGTCAGCCGTCTGGCCTCACCATCTGAGTTGCGATCCGGAGCTGGTCGCCTTCGCTCCCGGACTCTACGAGGAAGTCGGCTTGCGAAGCTTCGGCCGCCACACGTCACAGCCGCTTTCCACGAGGGTAGCTGCAGGCACCTGTTTCCCGCCGTGCCGCAGAAGTTGTGCCCTGGGCCTTCGCAGAACCAGCACATTAATGCCAAAAGCGTGGCCGCAAGCGTCCACCGGCTAACCGATCCCTTCCTCATGGTGGAACTCATGGGTTTCCTCCTGTCCAGGCAAACAGCGGCCATCATGAAGCCGCCGGAGAGCACAGGCAATTCTCCCAGTTTCTAAAAGGCACGCGAGCCAAAAAGAGCAGCCTCTGCATCTTACATCACAGAGTATAGGCATGCTACCTGCTACATCATCTCAATACCGCCCCGATCACATGAGTAGCATCTCGAACCCGGTGACATTGGTGTGCATACAGGTCGTTTAGAAAGGATGACATACCGGTGGCGGAGTCCAAGAAAGCTCGACACCGCCCGGACCGCATCCCCAGAAGCCTAGCACGAACCACGGCTCTCGGCCCTGTCCAAAGTTAAAGTATGGCCCCTGGGCTCTGAAGCTTCAGAGTCTGAATGCTACAACCCGTCAAGCTGCTCACATCGCACATTAAGCGAAACTTCTCGCCCTCAAGAAGCAACCTCAGAACAGCTTCAGCTTTCCGTGTGCAGACCAAAAATGGAAGCTTCAACGATGTAGCAACATTCACCTGTGATAAGTACCCCGGAGCCCGATACAGGATCCACTTGAATCAACACCTGTGCGAACCACCCCGGTCTCTTGGAAAGGAGCTGGCCATCGGTGAGTCTCGAGGCTGTGCTGAGCACCTCCACGAAGGCAACAGTGTCGGTGTCTAAGGTGAGTTGACCGGTGAAATTGTGATAAGTAGACAGATTGAAGTTTACAGTCGAGGGGTTGGGAATGGCCCTGAATTCTCAGTTTGCAATGCGCAAGTCAGCCTATTCACAACTTGACATGTCGACAATACAAGTCCTAAGAACTTCGTGGGCTTCTTCGAGCAAGCACCCTGCCTTCATGGAATGTGCGCCTCCTACACGACTCCGTTTCTGATCTCGAGAAGCCCCAATATGACTTTTGTTCGTGTGTCACTGCAACCTTTATTTGTTGCTAGTAACTAGTATCGAGGTCCGGTGGTTGCAACTGGAGAAAAGCACTCTTCATATCATCGAGCTTGCATCTTTCGACTTCTCATGCTTCTGCATGTCCGATTTCTTGTCCATGCACGACTGGGCCTGCCTGGTTCACCCAGCAAACCCAAGCACACTGACACTGCTTCCCGAACTTTCAAGAAAAGGAAGCTCTCATGATGGGCCTCAAAGCCCCGGCAGAAGCAGCCGCTCCCCCCACACCCTTGCACTCAAGACCCCTGCGTGCTCCCAGCTTGTGATTCCTGCCCCCTCTACAATGGGTGAAAGGATGGACAATTCAACCGCAATGCTACAGATGAACGGAGCCTCTGTAGAGCCAACACAGCCACTGGGCAATGCAGTCGAGCTCGATTTTGAACTTCGATCACCGTGCATGCACTGGCATCGGGTGCCTCCGATGGCGCGAAACTTCCGCAAGCACCTGCGGTTTTCCAAGCCAAGCAGAGACTGGAGACATAGATGTAGGATGGCAAGACATGTTGACCAAGTTGCCAGAGAGTGGTTCTGCTCCTTGCCAGTGCTGCTAACAACATCTAGTGGTTCGGAGCTATAGGGGCTACTGAATTGCGACGAAAGCGACAGAAGACTGCAAACTCGGAGCGGTCTTGCACTGAAGACCGAAAGATGCCAGCAACGCCCAAGCAAAAGCACGCATTCGTAAGCCGGACCCAATCCTTAACCCACAAGTCCTGAACCCTTACTAACCGGCGCCCCTTGATGTTAAACCCGCAGATCAGACCCCGAACTCTCGGCCGCACGCCCGATTTTCGATGCCTTGCTAACTATATGCAGTATATGGAGTATGCACATGCCCCTCTGCCACAAATTCCCTCGGCTGTTGACAAGATCTTCTCTTCAGCCCAGCCTCAGCCATTCGTCCTGAGCCCGCAACCCTGAAGAATCGCACCCTCTGCCCTATGCATCAAACAAAAAAAGCTGCATGACCCATGATCTCATTACCTTCAATCCCACACCGAGATCCTGCACCTTAGTCCGCCTGTACTAAAGTAGCTCTGAGACGTAGGGAAGTACCTAGTCATGAGCTGCGAAACTCATGAGCCCCTATATTATAACCGCCTTAAACAACAAGTCAACGGTCCGTAAACCGCTATTTCCACACCCGGAGGACTCCAAAAACCGCTTGAACGATGGAGTGTCTCAAGCCTCTCAACTCGAAGGGCCGTCTCCGCCAACAGCTGATCTAGGAACCATGCAAAACCCCGCAATTTCAGATTGGGATCATGAAGCCCGATTGCTTCGGCCGCAAAGCGGATTCCCGAACAAACCATCTGAAACTCTCAGCATCCGCAACAGCGCAACGACCCTTCTGTCACTTGAACTGGACCTCACAACTTGCGGCCCTCAGGAGTTTCTGAATCACCTTCGAAAGTTACAGCGCTGGGGCCTGAGATCCGGGTCTGTGGTGTGCGCCTGGGAAGGGGCAGCATTGGTGTTTGTCGACTAAATTAAAGCGTTTGAGCGCTCGGCTGCCGCAGCGGGTGCTGCGAGCGTAGTTTCGGACTCGTACGCTGGCAAAACGAAGGATTCCCTGATGAATTTTGGTGAAGTAACGCTGAGTGCATATTTTTCTTCGGGATAGAGCGAGAGTGTGTGCAAACGCAGTGCCGTGCCACTTGCAGATGCTTGCTTATGTCGGAGCCTGCGGCTTGCTGTCTCGTCCAACTAAGGGTTCTCTTCGATGCATGACGGGGCCTGCCCAGTTCACCCACGACGAATGCTGCTGGATAAGAAGTCGCTCCCCAGCTAACTCAGGCGTGGACTCTGATGGTCAACTAGTAGACAGTCCCAGACATAATGGTGCAGTCGAAGCGTTTCTTGCCCGATTCAAAAAAACAAGCACAATGAGAAATGTCGGTGGCAGCAGCAGCAGCCACCCCTTCACGACCTGTGCACTCAAGACCACAGACGTGCTCCTGAAGGGCACAGTCAAGGCCGGGGTGCAAGTGTACGCCGGAGTGACTGTATCTGCTGCGGCCTGGGCATCGTAGCGGTTCTACGCCGCTGGGACGAGGACCGAAAGTCAAGACCAACTAAGCAACCTTTCAGGCACGCCATTAGCTAAAAAATGTCATCAACAACGGACCCTGTGAAAGGCCAGCAAGATCACCGGTTCTGGCGGTCAAGCTCTGCCTGCAAACTCTCTGCCAATTCGGCCTCCCCAAACTGCTGGGCTGCCCAAAGCGACATGTGCAACTCTTCAGGCCGAAACTTTGTGGTTACGGGGAAGATGCCGCCAATGAGTTGCATCGTTAATCCCTGCATGTCGGGTGAGACATCCTTCAGCTTCGCTGTCGCCCAGAAGTTGTTGGACAAATCCTGCAAATTCATCGTGCCGACGGTCTCTTGCATGCGCCGCACTATCGTGGGCACGGCTTCCAAAACTTGCGGCGCAGAATCTTGGAGCATCGCAGCTGCCAGTAGGCTGTTGGACAACTCTTGAGGCTTCATGTCCTCTACCTTGTCCGGTATGCGCTTTGCAATGGCTGGCACCGCATTCAGCACCTTTGGTGATGCATCTTGGAGCTTCGCAGCTGCCCACAGGCTGTTGGACAAGTCTTGGGGAACCATCTCCTCCACCTTGTCCGGTATGCGCTTTGCAAGAGCTGGCACGGCATCCAGCACCTCTGGCGATGCATCTTGGAGCTTCGCGGCTGCCACTAAGCAGTTGGACAAAGCTTGAGGGACCATGTCTTCCACCTTGTCCGGTATTCGCTTTGCAAGAGCTCGAGCGGCATCCAACACCTCTGGCGATGCATCTTGGAGCTTCACCGCTGCCAGCATGCAGTTAGAAATCTCTTGAGCCTTCATGCCACGAGCATTCGCTCCAACAGCTCTGCAAAGCTTTGGCAGCACCTGCGTCATGTGCTTTCCAACTTCCTCGTACAGCTCGCCCACCGAGTAGAAAACATTGGCCGCTTCTCGTGGTGGCAGCAAATCGTCCTGGAGCATCTTATGCAAGCGGGCTGACAGCTTGGCCCACACTGGGCTCGCCGCGTCCGCCTTGCGAAACTGGCGCCACTTCTTGAATCTGGCAAGCGTGGTCCAGGCCGCAGACATGTGGAAGTGGTTGAAGAGGTTGGCATCCACCAAAGGTTTCTCCAAAAGCGCCAACAACTTCGAAGCCGAGCCGGCCTTCGTGATTTGTGCCGTCAGCCGCTTGGCATCATCATCTGAGTTGCGATCCGGAGCTGGTCGCCTTCGCTCCCGGACTCTACGAGGAAGTCGGCTTGCGAAGCTTCGGCCGCCACACGTCACAGCCGCTTTCCACGAGGGTAGTTGCAGCCACCTGTCTCTCTCCGCTGATCCGCAGAAGTTGCGCCCCGGGCCCTCGCAGAACCAGCACAGTGCCAAGACTGCGGCCACCACCGTCCGCCAGCTAGCCGATCTCTTCCTGATGATGGAATTCTTGGGTTTCCCGTCCATGCAGACAGCGGCAATCATGAAGCCGCCGGGGAGCACAGGCAATTCTCCCAGTTCTACAAAGCAATCGAGCCCTAAAGAGCGGCCTCGGCGTCTTACATCACAGGGTAGGCATGTGACATCATCCCAATACCAAAAGCAGATCACACGAGTGGCATCTCACCAGGCGCCATTAAAGTGACACACACACACACACAGAGACAACGTGCACACAGATCGTTTCGGAAGGATGACATACCGGTGTCGGAGTCCAAAAAAGCTCGACACCGTCCGGACCGCATCCCCAGAAGCCTAGCACGAACTACGGCTCTCGGCCCTGTCCAAGGTGTGGCCCCTGGGCTCTGAAGCTTCAGAGTCTGAATGCTACAACCCGTCAATCTGCTGACATCGCACAGTAAGCGAAACTTCTCCTCTCCCTCAAGGAGCAGTCTCCAAAAAGTGTCAGCTTTCCTACGCAGACTGAAACTGGAAGCTCCAACAATTTAGCAACATTCTCCTGTGACAGTAAACAAATACAGCCACGGAGCCCGATACAGGATCCACTGGAATCAACATCTGTGCGAACCAACCCGGCCTCCTGGAAAGGAGCCGGACGTCGTCGAGTCTCGCGGCTGTGCTCCGCACCTTCACGAGGGCAGAAGCGTCGGTGTCTAAGGTTTGCTGAGTTGACCCTTGAAGTTGTGATGAATAGACAGATTGAAGTTTACAAATGAAGGGTTTGGAGATGGCGCTGAATTCTTGGTGTGCAACGCTCAAGTAAGCCTGGGCCTAGACACAACCTGACCCGTCGAAAGCCCTATGAACTTTCCGGGCTTCTTCGAGCAGGCACAGCTATCTAAAGATAGTTTGCGACACCTGCCTTCATGGAATGTATGCCTCTTACAAGACTTGCGACTTCAAATCTCTGATCTCGAGACGCCCTACTGTATTATGACTATGACGCTCCTTATGTCAATGCAACACTTGCTATCGAGCTCCGGTGGTTGCAGTTGGGGCCAAGCACTCTTCAAGTCATCGAGCTTGCATCTTTCGACTTATCATGCTTCTGAGTGAGAGATTTCTTCTCGATTCCCGACAAGTCAAGAACATTGCAGCCAGCCCCAAGGACAAAGCCTGGTCTGAACTTTTGCCATCCACAAAAAAGCATCTCATGAGCCTCATGGCCGCAGCAGAAGCAGCCACTCCCTCGCACACCCTTGCACTCAAGACCCCGACGTGCTCCCGGAGGGCACAGGGCCGGGCCGGGGTGCAAGTGCCTGGAGGAGCGAACGCCTCCCCTGCGACCTTCGAGGCTGCGTGGCAACCCCAAACATTCGGTCCGACGAACCTCACGCGTCGGACCATGGACACCTCGCGGTGCACATGCAGACCTGGCAATCTATGCACCTCCAAAAAAAGCCGCGCATGAAGAACGCCTTCAAGTGATTGGATCCTCGCGACAGGCAGGCTCAGCACTGTCGCCGGTGGAGTTCTGCTTGCAACTTGGCCGCCAACTCCTCCTCCCCAAATCGCCGGGCTGCCTTAAGTGACATGTGCAGCCCTTCTGGCACCAATTTGCTGATTTGCGGAAGGATGCGCTCAATGAGCTTGTCCGCTATGCGCTTGGCAGGAGCTGGCACGGCATCCAGCACCTCTGGCGATGCATCTTGGAGCTTCGCAGCTGCCCAAAGGCAGTTGGACAACGCTTGAGGAATCATCTCTTCCAGCTCGTCCGGTATGCGCCTTGCAAGCGCTGGCACGGCCTCCAACACCCCTGGCGATGCATCTTGGAGCTTCGCAGCTGCCCACAGGCTGTTGGACAAGTGCTGAGGAATCATCTCCTCAACCTTGTCCGGTATGCGCTTTGCAAGCGCTGGCACGGCCTCCAACACCTCTGGCGATGCATCTTGGAGCTTCGCAGCTGCCCACAGGTTGTTGGACAGGTCCTGAGGGTTCATCTCCT
>CAJNJA010008621.1:0-15334 GCA_905231915.1 Symbiodinium necroappetens
CCAAGATCCAAGATTCTCCCAGGAGTCTTGGGGCTCTGGCTTGGATCTTGGATCCGAGCAAGGATTGAGATTCAATCCTTCAATCCGGATTTCAATCCTGATACCTTGCAGTCATCTCAATACGCACTCCCGGGATTGAAACTGGATTGAAAGATTAAACGTCAATCCTTCAATCCAGTTTCAATCCGGTTCCAAGATTCTGCCCCAAGACTGCTGGCAGAATCTCGGATCTTGGATCCGGGCGCGGATTGAAATTCAATCCTGCATCCAGCTTCAATCCTGCATCGTTCAATGCCTGCGCATGTGGATGACTGCAGTTTGAGCCAGTGCTGTGGATGTGCAGCGTGAGGCAGCTTCAGAAAGGGTGAGCAGAAGCAGTCAAGAAGTAGTATAGCAGTAACTTAGTAGTCGTGCAATAATAGCATCGTATTTGTTCAGTAATAGTACAGCAGTATGGTAAAGGCATGTTAGTAGTTCAGTAGTAGTACGCCCCGAAATCTCGGAATCAAATTGCGCTCTTTCCAAAATATCTACTAAGACGACTAAAGGCCATTAACTTTGGAGGCTTTTCCTTTCAACCTGCACTGTCCCCGCACCATCGACCAAGGCTGAGGTTCTATTACAATTATTTGTAGTAGATATAACACGGTACTACGAGTATAGTTAGTAGTCATCATACAGTATTACGAGTATAGTAGTTTATATGAGTAGTACAGTAGTAGATCAGCAGTCGTACAATGGTCTCGAAACCAAGTCCATTTCCCTCCAAGATAGCTCCAAAAACTGAAAATCCTTTATGCAGAAGACTTTTCCTTGATCCGCCGGCATGAAGCTTGCTAAGAAGACATTCATGATGTCATTTTGTTATCTTCTTCTCAGTCAAGATTGACTATTAAGAACCCCAAACAAGATCCCCGGCCACAACCAGACAACGCACTATTCACGACGACGGAAAAGGCCACATCCAGAGAATATACCCTTTCGCGACATTAATATAAATATACATAGAGATCTATCACTCTAATGTTTATAACTTGCAGGCTCCTGGTATGTGGTGCTTGCTGCCCAAACCAGCGAAAATCTTATTTCGTGTGCAAACAGAAGCCCAAAATATATCAATATTTATACTGCATTAGGGGATTCAAAATAGCCGGTAGAGTAATCAGCCATAGTATTCGCAGATTTTTTAAGTCAATGAATGTATAGCACAACTTGGGACATTGTTTCTCCGTGCCGAAAGCCTCCTTTTCAAGATTTCCCAAGCCACCCTGGTGACACTCCCCCAAGAGATGATAGCAGCGCCTTGATGTAGTACGTCCGAATTGGCAGATCCCGAAAAATTGAATACATAGAATGTAGCTCATTGTCATGGTACCGACAAAAACATGTTGCCGCGTAAATCTGTGAGTTCATGGCGAAGTTCCGCTAAAAAATACGGAAATACAAAGGCCAAGACAGCAAGGTTTGATGTTCTCTTATGAAGCTCATTGACATTCGTAGTCAGGATACAGGTGTGGATGCACTGCTCTTCACAAGGGTGAACAGCAGCAGTCAAAAAGTAGTAAACTCTAGCAGTATCGTAGTAGTAGTGACAGTAGTGCAATAATAGGCTCGTCGTTGTTCAGTAATAATACAGCAGTAGAATACAGGCATCGTAGTAGTGCTGTAGTCGTACAACAGCAATGCCATAGGAAGGCTTAGGACGTCCCAAAATCTCGGTTTGAACTTGCACCCATTCCAAGATAACTGCTAAGACAAAAGACCTTTAATGTTGAACGCTTTTCTTTCATCCTACACTCACCGCCCACAATCGACCAAAGCTGAGGCCTGGTAAACTAGTACCGTGATTGTACAGTAGTAATGCGGTAGTATAGTAGTAAAGTAGTATCATCGTGGTAGTAGTCGCAGCCGTAGTAGTACTAGAAGAAATAATGGTTTTAGCAGTACAATACTACTACTGTGCACTGCAGTATGAGAGCCATTCATATGAGCATCGGGGTCATAGGCAAAATTCAATAGTAGTCTCTTGTTACAAGGTGGGTTCCGGCCTTTGCGTAAACGGTCATAAGCTAATATTCAATAGTCGCATGTTGCTTTCAAGTGCACCTGTTCATGTGATTGAAGCTAAGGCAAAGTCTTGAACGGTTCCAACTAAAGCCACCAACCCCTCCGACGCCCAAAAAAGTGAAATCGTAGAGTTTACTGCTCATTTTGTATAGTATAGAAAGACTCCAGGGGATTGATAGGTTGTTTTTCTGGTTCTAAGGACGGCTAAGTAGAAGAAACAGGTAAAAGCGCGGATTTTTAAGGGGGGTGGGAACTGGGCAGTTACCCACTTAAGCGACCACTAGCATGAAGACTACTAGCATGAATGGCGAAATGCAGATACTAGTTGGCAGCAAAAACCTCCTACTGTAGAAACCTGCTCATGGTTGAGGGTTCCTCTATTTTTATGAATTAGCACAATATCCACCAAAAACTTATTCTATCTATCAAGGCCATACAGTCTATCATAATTGCGCGTTAGGTCCGACGTGAGCAGCATCACGCCCTCCCTTGGGAGCGCTGCACGTGTGGAAGGCAAGGCGGCCCTCCCGGAGTTTAGGGTTTTGGGATTCTTGGTGGTCTAGTGTTTGGGGTTTAGGGTTTGCCGTGGAAGAGCGCAGAGGCGAAGGTATCCGACTCTGGAGGCTGTTGGGTTGGTGGGGCCGGGCTCTTGTTAAGGAGTCTAGTTTATGGAATTTTAGGCTTTAAAGTTACCGGAGCTACTACGGAAACCCCATGATTTGCTAGAGACCCCGATTGTGGTAACTTCAATCAGTGGGTTCGCGGGAGCAGATCTCAGAAAGTTTTAGGGGAGGGGGCACCTGAGACATGGAGAAGTTTAGGCTTTGGCTAGCGGCTAGAGGTTGGGTTTGCCGCTTTCATGTTTTTGGTGTCTATGGGGCGGTCACCTCTGCGGGCTTCAAGGTTTTCGAGTTCGCGGCTGAACGTCGCATCCTTCGCCAATAGTCCTTTTGAAGGAGTGCATGGAAGCCTTGCATTCCGCATGCGTCTTTAGATCCGGGCCTCAGAATATAAGTCTATCGAGAGCCAACTACACTGCCCCTACACGCCAACAGTAACACCCCCTAAACCCCTAAACCCCAAAGCCTAAACCCTAACCCCAAACTCTCCCTAAAGCCGAAGCCCTGGCAGCCGAACCGGCCTAACCTCGCTTCAGACAAGCCCGAATCCGAGCCAGAGGAACCGCAGCCGTAAACCCGAAGGTACAAGTAGGAATGCTATTCCCTAGGCCTCCTGATTGTAGTGCTGGCATAACATACCCCAAGACTCTATTCAAATGATTAGGCCTTAGAGCACACCCACAAGCCCCAAACTCAGCATACCGGGCCGCAATCGCTCCTTCGCCAACTTGATTCCCGAGACAAGGTCAGCAAATCCGAACCCCGAATCCTACAATAGTTGGAGGCCCCATCACCAAAATCCCAGAACTCATAGCCTAAACCCTGAACCCTAAACCCTGAGCCTTGTAAACCCTGAGCCGATATAGCTCGTCCCTGGCCCTGCGAGGCCTTCGTGGTCGCCGTAGCACGGCCAGTGAGCGCCGGATGCTGCAAAGGTCAGTGGCCGGGTTCCAAGGGGTCCGCAGGATTTCAGGGCGTCGGGTTTGGGGTTCAGGGTTTAGGGTTTCGGGGTTTCGGGGTTTAGGGTTATGTTGATGTAATTATGTTTGAAGCTGTTAGTCGAGGTCTTTCTCACCCACCCCCCCCCCCCACCCCCCAGTTCTCGGTAATTGTCGTGTTCTTCGTTGTTCCTCACAATCTCGGGTGGGGTGGGGCTCGAGTCTGGGGTCAGTCTTGGATCACTTTTCCTGACATGGCCCGAGAATGGGCTTGTTACAGCCATTGCCCTGGAGCAACATGAAAGCCGCGGCGGTTTGCTCAAAGAATCCTCTGGAGTACCAAAAGTTTCGACACATCGATCATTGATAGTCCCCAGACTCTGTTTCAGTAGTTCGTTGGACCCTACCGTTGAGCCTCCAGCCGAGCTCTGCCAAGGCTGTAGTGAGTCGCCTTTACGACGAGCTCTTGCCGCTGAGCCCAGCAGCGCAAAGCTTGGGTTGCCGAGGCTCCCCCAAACCCTAAGGGTTTAGGGGGTTTAGAGCTAAACCGTCAGCATTTGAGGTTGTGTCCTGTAGTTTCCCTGTTTCGGGTCCTGCCGGGGTTAAGCATTGTTGCGGTTTGCATCTGTCTCTTGGCCTAGGATCTAGCCTAGAACTCGGTTTTCCAGGTCCCCTAAACCCTAAACCCTAAGCAAGCTTAGGGCTTCGGTGTTGGGGGGTTTAGGGTTCAGACTTTTGGGTTAGGATCTGGGTTGGGGGATCCGACCCTTCAACAGAACCAGTCCGAACCGAAGTGGGCTGCAGATGCAAAACCCAACATGGGGGAGTTCGGAGCACCTTGTTCAGTATGCTGAAAGAGTTGGCTATTTGGGGTCGATTTGGGCTCTCCTTATTCTCTGAAACTTCCACATCAGGCCGTTTAGAGTTTCATATTCTGGATTTAGGGTGTGCAGCGTCTAAGCCTGTTGCGTTTTAGGGTGGGGACTGGGGTTCGGGCTTTCTCACGCTGAAGTTACTGCTGCCCAAACCCTGAACACCAAATCAGATAGAAGCCTGAATAGTTAGTAGTAGAGAACTTAATATAGCACTACTTTTCTGTAGGGTCCCTGAACATCTTTGTGATGGGAATTCCCCACAGGGCTATTCCAGAAAGCATTGTTGGTCCATTCTGCTGGGTCGCCCCAAACCCTAAACCCTGATGGTTTGGGGTTTAGGGTTGAACTTGTTTTTCCTGTCTGATGTTCGGCTTCTTGAAACCAACAACACCAACATGGCCAGGATCATCATGGTCATCGTCATCATCAGCATTGTCACCATCACCATCATCAGCATCAGCATCACAGTCATCATCATGATCATCATCACTATCATCACCACCATCACCATCATCACCATCATCACCATCACCATCATCACCACCATCATCATCACCACCATTATCATCACCAACATCATCATCACCATCATCATCTTCATCATAATCATCATCATGGTCATGAACATGATCATCAGCATCATCATCACCATCACCATCACGATCTCTATCACCGCCACCGCCACCGCCACCGCCACCGCCACCGCCACCGCCACCACCGCCGCAACCGCCACCGCCGCCACCACCACCACCACCACCACCGCCGCCACCGCCACCGCCAGCGCCACCGCCACCGCCACCACAGTCATCATCATCGTCATCAACATCATCATCATCATCATCACCATCACCATCACCATCATTATCATCGTCATCATCATCATCGTCACCATCATCACCATCATCATCAGCATCTTCACCACCATGGTCATGATCATGATCATGTCAGGCACATCATCATCATCGTCATCATCATCATTATCATCACCATCATTATCACGATCATCATCATCAACAACATTATCATCTTCATCATCAACAACATCATCGGCATCAGCATCAGGAGCATCATCATCATCATTATTATTATCATCATCATCATCAGCATCCCCCGCTTCTCCAACCAAGGAAATCATCACATATGGAGTACCCAGCAAGAAACACACGCGGCTGCCTCAAGGAGGTTACACATCTCCCAAAATTGTGAAGACTGTCCATGCCTACATGGCGGCGCAGGAGTCATGGACGTCATCACCACATCCCCCCTCATCACCGCACAGAAGCACGAAGACAATCATGAAGTGCATATTCCGCATTGCTACGGACATAATCCACATCTTCATCACCCCCCCCCCCCACATCTGCACGGAAGCAAAAAGAAAAAAACACTTCATACAGAATCCGAGTTGCCATGGACATGCCCCCCCCCACCCCCAAAAGACACTTCGAAAGCAATATCGCACCCGACTTCCAAGCAAAAACGCACCGGACTTCCAAGCAAAGATCGGACACGGAACCAGCACGAATCACAGAAAATACCGATGCGATTGCGCAAAACTTCGAGTTTTTCAGCAAAAGCTCGGTGCAACAACAAAGCACAATTTGTTGTTTTTTGTCATGGGATCCTAAACAAACAAGCAATGGAGAAGATACAGCTGGTGTTCCCGGCCTGGTCCCGATTTCAATGCGGGTCCATGTAGAGCAACAGTAAAACCTCGATCCCAGGGCTAGGGTTTAGGGTTTAGGGTTTTGCAGATGTGTGCTGCCAATGTGGATGCGCAAGTATGTGTTTTCTACTGTTGTTGTGGCTTCAGGACGGCTACGAAAGGTCAAAAGGTCCTTGGGTCATGACATGTACAGTGTCACAAACCAGACTAGTTTGAAGTCACAGCTGCAACAGTTGCCCTCACCCCTGTACACCCCCGAGGGCACAGAAGCTGTAACTATTCGACATGTGCGAGTTGTGTGAAAAATAGGTCGGCCTGCCTCGCGCCTTCATGTTTGACTGGAGTGCATAAGACGTTGCTGGCTGACTGAATATTGAAGCAGATCTACATACCCTCTTGGTGTGTGGATTTTTAGGTTATGAGCGCCCAAACCTCCGAGGCGGCAATTCCGAACGGGACTCAGGTACATGGATCTGTGGGTTCCCAAGGCTCCGTGGGAGCTGGAAATTCGATGAATCAGCAGGATGCTGGTGCAGAGGCTGGTGCAGCAACGCGGCAGACCATGGACGCCGCGCCAGTGGAGGCGCAGCGCAGGGAGCCACAGGCCCAAGGGCTGGACAATCTGTCTTCAGGTTCTGGAGCAGCAACCATGGCAGGGCAGGGGAAGCAACCTCAGACAGCTTCTACGACACTTGCTGTGGGCGGGACTCGGAATGTGGAGCAAAGCAGATTGGAGCCAGACGAGATTGGTGCACCAGTCATGGAAAGGACACCAAGGGTGTCAGGAGGGCCCAGCGTGGGCACTCAGCAGTCATGGCTATCTGGCATGGAGGTGCCACGATGGTTTGCAAAGTTGGGAAATATCCTGAATACAGGGTCGGGAGCTGGACGTGCGAATCTGGCACCGAGTCCCCTTCCAGGAGCTTCTCCGTTTTCTTCGCCTCCGGGCGGACCTACGTTCCGGCTTCGCTCACCTGCACGACCCCGGGCGATACCGCCAGCACCCACACCTCCTTCGTCATCAAGCATACCAGCAGAAGCTATTCAGGCAGAGGTGCAGCGCCAACTACAAGGGGTTTTGCAACAGCTACATATATATGGTGAGCGTAATGAGCGGTTACAGTTGGAGCTACAGGAAGCCAGGCTACAGCTACAACTGGAGCAGCAGCGGTCTTCGGGCTATGAGTTTACGATGCCGAGGGCTAGTGGTTTGTTGGGAGATCTGGGAAATGCCCATCTAGACCCAGGGTTTTTGCCCGGAATCCCACCTGCTTCTCATCCTGGAGGACAATGCAATGGACCTGAGCTTGTTCAGAACGCTGCGCAGCCTTCAGAGCACAATGAGGACAGAAACCCTGGCAGTGCATGGGGATACAATAAGGACCATCATGAGCATGAAGCACAAGAGAGGGAGTCTATGAGACCTCTAGCAGAAGAAGGACCTGGGATGCTTCGATCATGGTGGGAGCGAAGTGGAAGATCTACAACTCCACCCCCCCGTGCACAGCGTGGGGAAACGGGAGATGCTCCAGTCTTGGAAGCTCTGGCTAGAGGTGTCCAGCAGCTGCAAGAGCTACAAATGCAGGCCATGAACAAGCATGCTACCGTGGTGCAGGAACAAGTTAAGCCGGGAACTATGACGCTTACACCGATGCCAGAGTCCCCTAGTGCCACAGACTCAGCTATATCATTTCAGGACTGGTTGGAGGTATCGAGCTCAATCATGTCAGACATTTCTGAGTCTAGCGCAGTGTGGTGGCAGGGAGTACTTGGAGAGGTGGAAAAGGTGTATATAAGATGGTTGGCAGCATCGCCGCTTGAGAAGTTAACAATTGAGCCAGCAGCTACGGAGCAATGGTGCAGTGGGCGATGGTTGAGAGTCAATGCAAGAGGTTCTTCAATGCTTTTGAGTGCCATGCCCAATGACCTTAAAGCAGACATGGTGTCAAGACGCTGTACACAAGACTGCGTGCGCATGTTGTACAGGTTGTACACGCACTACCAACCCGGGGGATCTGCTGAGCGCTCAGAGGTGCTCAAGAGGCTGCAGTCTCCAGCTGACTCACCTGGCAGCGAGACGTTGGAGGGGGTGGTTAAAGTACTACGGGCGTGGCCAAGATGGCTTGAAAGGTGCCGTGCAGTGCAGATGTCACCACCTGACCCGTCAGTCCTCTCCAGGGGATTGCAAGCTTTGACCTCTAAGCATATAGAGGGGTCACCTGATGCCAACTTCAGGACGTCAATGTTGAGGGCATCGCTTAGATTGGACGCGAGACCGTCACTGGACCAGGTTGTGGGCTACCATCGTCACCTGCAAGCAGAGCTTGAGTTGTTGCTTGGTGCAAAGGGGCAAGGACAAGCCTTAGCCCCACAGGCCAAGCTTCGAGCTGTTGATCCCCAGTTGCCACCCAAGGCAAAGGATGCAGGTGGTGGGAGGCAGAGCTCCTCTCAAGAGCTGTGTCGATATTTCGCGAAGGCAAGCGGCTGCAAGCGAGGCGAGAAGTGTGGGTTCTCACACAACATGTCTGGCCTTGATCGTGAAGCGCGGTCAAAGAAGTGTTTGAAGTGTGGGTCTGAAGCTCACAGGCAGCGCGACTGCCCTATTGGACGTCCCTCGATGAAGGCGAGCTCTGGGACTCCAAAGGATGGGGCACCTATTAAGCCAAGTGGAAATGGAGGTGCCACAGCGTCTACACAGTCAACAATGGCGACAATTGGTACAGCTACAGGAACAGTTTCTTCTACAACAGACGCTGTACCAGGCACTCCATGGACACTAGAGTCATTGGTACAAGCAGCCCAGCAGATGGTGCAGGCCCAGGGGAATGATTCACCAGGCGGAGATGGATCGCCAGAGAAGACTCGGCCTAACATGAAAGTGCTTCAGCTTCGCGATATTCGTGTATGTTCCCTGGAGGCCAAAGCATCGGCTTTGTTGGATAGCGGTGCTACCCATAGCTTGCGCTCAGCTACCAGTGAGAGTGAGTGGAATGAGGCAGAACCAGTGGGTGTTCAACTGGCCGGAAGCCACCAGCTGGTTATGCGTATAACAAAGTCAGGTACCTTGCTTATGCCCTGGCGGGGGTCACCTTCAAGCGAGCATGAGCAATCACCTGCACAGACAATAGCACCTATGGGGCAGCTCATCAAGACCTTAGGGTACACTATGGTCTGGACACCACAGGAGTGCTACCTATGCAATGAGGAGGGAGAAAAACTACCCTTACAGTTGAGTGGAGGATGTCCTCAGATGAAGGAGATGGAGGCGCTGGCTCTTATTGCGAGGCTTGAAGACCGAAAGCTGGACATGCTTAATAATCAGGTTCTGGCCACAGAGGATAAGGTGACAATGGCAGCAATGGCCATGGAAAAGCATTGGACCCACTACCTTTACGACTATGTGATGACAGGGTCTTTTGAGTCGGGCCTGAGAGCAGTGCGTGATGCTCCATTCTTCGAGGATATTCCAGGTGAGTGTCTTTCAAACCTTATTCCCAGTGCGGGCCTCTGGTCAGGTTGGGATATTCTCAAGCAGATCGGATGGCTTAACCGACCTCAGCGACGCAGGGTGCTTACCTCAAAGAGATGGGTGGTTCATCTGTTTGCGGGAAAGGAAGGTCACTGGGAGTTTATGAAGCTGGACCAGGGAGACACTACAGTATTGGAGTTAGACCTGGCAAGAAGTTATGGTCAGGACATTATGCGCTGTGAGGTGTGGCGTATGCTTCTGTGGGGTGCAAAGGAAGGAAAGGTTGATGTGGTGTTCGGCGGACCACCCGGGAGAAGCCAGCAGCTCCTCAAGGGTGGCTTGAGGGACACAAAGTCACTGACCTTGGTGGCGCGAATGATGTGGCTCTACGTCATGGCTCAGGTTGGTCGAGAAGTTAATGGTGGTGTTGCCAACAAGAACCGCGAAGTGGGGTTCATCCTGGAGTACCCTGAAGGTCTCTCCCCAGAGGAGAAACTGAATAGGGAGCTGCAGATTCAGCGAGCCGAAGGTAGATCACGGGTCTCTGAGGGGAGAGGAGGAGTCGCCAGCTGGGACCATGCTCTTCGGTTCTGGGATGAAGTACAGCGCCCGAGATGGGAAGAGTGGGTTGGAACAAGTACAGTGGATGCAAGCAGAAGTTTTTGGGATACCAGGATGTGGAAGATGTTTTCACGTGAGAATGATCTTCATGAGGTTTCCTTCGACCAGGGTGCAATGGGAAGCAAGGCAAGGACCAGAACAACGCTGGGAACCAACATTTACAGCCTGCTTTCCTTAAGTGATGTACGTGTTCCAGATCCCGATGGTTTACCAGAGCGATGTGAAGGTGATCATGTGTGGTCGTCTGGGTTGGTAAATGCAATGGTGGTGGCTATGAGTTTTTGGCACACAGATTCGCGATGTACCCCAAGGCTAAGGGCTATGTCGCCGACTCAGTGGCAGAAGCACGTGGCAAGCAATCATGCTGACTATAGACGCGACTGTGCTACCTGCGTGATGGCAAGAGGAAGTGGACGTCAGCACCGAAAGATACATCATCCGGAGACGTATGTGTTGACTGCGGATGTAGCTGGGCCACTTACACCTGGGTTGGACTCAACCTCCAAAGGCACGTTGGGAAAGAATTTAAAGTATCTCTTGGTTGCAAAGTACCTGGTGCCCAAGGCCTTCGTGGAGATGTTCTCAGGTACGGCTCCGCCACCAGACGATGGCGCGCCCACTCCTAAGGCCGAGGAGGAGTCTAAGGGTGAGCGTGAGCCCCAAGGACAGGTTCCAAGCGAGGAGGAGGATTTGTTTGGAGATCTGTTTGATGATGACAACAAAGACAAGATTGCTATTCAAGCAGCAGAGGTGATGACTTATCCTGAAGATGAGCACACATTGGAGGCCCGAGCATTGGATGTTGAGGAGGAGTACGAGCCGTCAGATCTAGAAATGGAGGAGGAGGATACACAGGAGGTGGTTGAGCCAGAGGGAGTTCACCAAGGACCTGGCGATGTTTCCATGCAAGAAGGGGACTGTATTTCCCCCGAGTGCACATATTTGACCTTTGCAGTTGCTCTTCCCAACAATCAGTCGCGAACAATACGAGGGGCGCTTCAAGATATTGTCCTCTACCTCAAGATGCACGGTCTGCCGGTGTATCGCTTCCACGCCGACAAGGGCGAGTTCTATAACCACCTATTCCGAGCATGGCTACGGGAACAAGGGGTGGTTGGCACATGGTCAGAACCCAGTATGCCGCAAAGCAATGGTCATGCGGAGTCAACAGTCAAATGGATAAAAGGGCGAACAAGAACGTTGCTCATGTCTGCCAAGCTTCCGGTGCGGTTGTGGCCGCTGGCTGCGGCATATGCAGCTGCTGAGCAGCGAGCACGTGTGCTGGGATGGCAGTCGTGTTTGGCAGCTCCTTTTGGAGCGGTGGTCCACCTCCGGAAAAAGGCGTTCGACAAACATGGACCACTACGTCGGGAGCATGGAATGGAAAGTAAGTGGACCACTGGACGGTATGTGGGAATAAGTACAATTGTACATCGTGGACAAGTAGTGTACCTTCCAGCGGAGGGTGAGGAGAAGGAGAAGTTCCTGCACACGCTACATGTACGACCCAACCTTATTGATCCGGGAGAACCGGAGGAGGAGTTGCGTGTTGAGCCACCGAAACCCAAGCGCAGAGTTGTCACCAAGACAGGACCCGAGCTGGTGGAGATGAGGGCAGCGACGCTACTTCCAGAAGAAGCAAAGGTGGTTGTTAACCAGATGGCGGAGAAGGTCCTAGCGGATTGGTCTTGGGACAGTGCCATCCAGCTTATCTGCGACTTAGCCCAGGTGGAGTTTTTCAGTACGCGAAAGTTTGGTGTTTACAGACATGGAGGAGCGGTAGGATGGCTTACAGGCTTGGTGGAGTATCCATCTCTTTCAACACTGTTGGTCCGACTTGTCACAGAGGTTAACCCGGAAGCCACTTTTACCTCGTTGCTGGTTTCCTACAATGCACCCAAGGGACTGCACAGAGACAACAATAACGATGCTCACACCAAGAACTACGTGATCCCAGTGGTTTGTCCAACTCATGGAGGCGAACTGTGGATTGAGCTGAAGGCTGGGGATGTGGTTAGCGGTAAAATTGAGCAGCGACAAGTTGGAAAGCAGTCAATATACGGACAATTGAGACAGCTGGAGATGGGGAGGTGCATTGAGTTCAATCCTCGACGATATCACGAGGTACAAGACTGGGAAGGAACCCGTGTCAATATTATAGCATATACGCCTGATTGCCTTGGTAAGCTATCTCAAGAAGACCTGGATGCATTGGACAACTATGGGTTTCCTGTGCCACTGACACAGTTACCAGAATATCACGGGAATCCATGCGATGAGGATATACTGCCCCCTTCGCTACAGACAACCATGGTCATTGAGGATGAGGAGGAGAGTGCAGCTGAAGCCTGGTCCATGTATTTGGATATGAACCCTGGTATGGTAAAGATACTGGACAGTGGGATGACAGAGCCACTAAGGCCTCAGCTCAACAAAGCAGAGGTGGGATACACCTTGGATATTGAAAAGGTCATTGCGGAGTTGACTGGACCATTAGATGTTACCCACAATGTGAAGCCGGAGGAGGTGACAGCAAACCTTGAAGCTTGGAGGCCAGCCATCATGAAGGAACTTCAAAGCATTGAGTGTGCAATTGTGAAGTTGCAGCCATTTTCTGAAGAAAGGCGGGCATGGTTCAACAAGCGAGGAGTACAGAGACTACCGATGAAGTTCGTGTTTACCATAAAACCAAACAGTGGTGCAGTGCCCGAGAATCCAAGTTCGTGGTACAAGCGTAAGGCACGGTTGGTTATATGCGGCAATATGGCTACAGATGAGGGCAATCCGCTGTATACCGAAACAGCCCCAGCCGAGGTGGTAAGGTCAGCTCTCACGATTTCTACCAAGATGAGTTGGTCGGTGGCTATCCTTGATGTGGTGGCTGCGTTCATAAAGACACCACTAGGACGGACTCCTTCAGATCCAGTGGTGGTGGCACAACCACCCAGACTCCTCGAGTTTTTGGGTGTGGTGGTTAAATTCGAACTTTGGGGCCTCATTAGGGCCTTATATGGACTCCGAGAGGCGCCGATGCTATGGGGCAATTACCGCGACGAGGTGCTCAAGTCCATGCCTCTACCAGGAGGGTTATGCTGGAGACAGGGTCAAGCCATTACGGCCTGGTGGACAATAAGAGGACCAGAAGGAGATGTACAAGCCATCGTAGTGGTTTATGTCGATGATTTTCTGATCTGTGGACCACGACACCTGGTAGAAGAGATTGGCAAGGCTATACAGCAGTCCTGGGAGACGTCGGATTTATCCTTTCTGGGACCACAGAATTCAATTCGGTTCTTGGGCATGGAGTTACAAAGAATCGAGGAAACGGCCAATGAGATTCATGTGTTCCAGCAGGGGTATATAAGCGAACTACTACGTGCGCATGGAACCAAGGTGACCCAGCTAGACAAGGTTCCAATTACGAAGGAGCTGGCGACCCTACCTGAAGAAGCTGAGAAAGCAGATCCCTGGGTTATTCGCGAGGCCCAACGCGTGACAGGGGAAGCGCTTTGGGTCACACAGCGTACGCGCCCCGATCTAGCCTACACAACGTCAATGATGGCGGCTCTGGCTACGAGGTGCCCTACCCAAGCAGTATCTATTGGAGGTAAAGTGCTTGGGTATCTTCGTCGTACAATTGAGTATGGGATGACAATCAAGTGGAATGGTGAAGGTTTGGTGATGTACAGTGATGCAGCATATGCCCCGCAAGGGGGACGATCGCATGGTGGGTGGCTTGTTACATATGGGGGTGTACCCCTGGCATGGCGTAGCAGCCGCCAGAGCATGATCACATTATCTACAGCAGAATCTGAATTGCTTGCTCTTCTGGATGGTGCAGTGGCAATGAAGGGCATAGAGGCCATTCTGAATGATGCGGGAGAAGTGGTACAGCGGCGAAAGCTGGCTTCGGATAGCACGTCTGCTCTCAGTATATCAGCAGGCGGAAGTTCGTGGCGCACACGTCATTTACGTATAAAAGCTGGGTGGCTGCAAGAGCAAGTGGCTGAAGGGTATTTTGAAATAGGTCATTGCCCAGGTGAGGTGCAGCCTGCAGATTTGTTGACAAAGCCTCTGAGTTCAGCAAGAATGGATCATTTATTGCGTTTGTGGGGTGTTGGCAATACTCAGCGAGCTACATCACCAACTACATCCTCACAATCTTCAGCAAGGATTTTGGTGGCATTAATTTGTTGCCTTCTCGTGGTGTCAGTTCGAGCATCGGAACAAGAGGGACCAGGTCGTGCCCTACAATTGGATTATGATTCAGTTGGTGTATTGATGGTCCTATTGATGTTGCTTGGTGCTCTGATGATTTGGGAAGGTATTCGGTGGGTGTTGATCGAGCTGGCAACTACCTGGACACCAGGAGCTTCAGCAAGGAAGCTTCGTCGACTTCGTAAACTACAAGAAGCGACTACAGAAGCAATTGAGCGTGAGTTACAGAGGATCCAGGAATCATCGGTTGCTGGTGAGGCACGATCTACTACTATAACCATGACGCCACCAAGGGCATCTTCGTCTACCTCTGCTCCACCAAGACCGGAGCCGACAATACAGAGATCCACGCAATCGTCTTCATCGGTTGCAAGGCGGAGAATGCAAGAGGAAGATGATGATGCCTACCGGCGCCGAGAAGTGCACCGGGTACGGACTCCGAGCCCCACGAGAGCTCAGACGACTCCTATGTCTTCACCTACAATTCCCGAAACCCGGGAAGATATTTGCAGAGTTGCGCACGATCTCTGCATGCTTATGAGCGTTGAGGCCCTAAAAGAAGCCTTGCGTACAGAAGGGTTACCAATATCTGGAGTCAAGGATGCACAAGCATGGAGGCTCGCGTATCGCCTCACCGAGCTTTCAGCCCAAGGGCACGGTCCTACAGTGAAGCAAATGAAGTATATTCTTTGGCTGTATCGGGTGAAGGACATGCGAGGCCGTCACCAAGTAAGATACTGCGAAATTAACGATAAGGTTCGCATCTCTGCACTGATTGAGCAGTGGAAGTCATATTGATGGCATCCCTCACCTAGCGGTGGGGCTGAGGAGGAGTGCAGATGTGTGCTGCCAATGTGGAT
>CAJNJA010008622.1:0-15333 GCA_905231915.1 Symbiodinium necroappetens
AGCCCTAACAGCCCTAACAGCCCTAAAAACCCTAAAGCCCTAAAGCCCTAACAGCCCTAACAGCCCTAACAACCCTAAAAACCCTAAAAACCCTAAAAACCCTTAAAACCCTAAAAACCCTAAAACCCTAAAGCCCTAACAACCCTAACAACCCTAAAACCCTAAAAGCCCTAAAAACCCTAACAACCCTAAAACCCTAAAAACCCTAAAAAACCCTAAAACCCCTAAACCCTACGTAAGCTTCCGAGGCTTTGTGGGGGATTGCAGGGAGCCCTCAGAGAAGATAAAACGGCAAAGTCGATTGCTACTGTATAGGGTTTCGGGCTTTAGGGTTTTAGGATGTTTAGGGTTTCGGGTTTTAGGGTTTAGGGTTTTAGGGTTTTACGGTGTTTAGGGTTTAGGGTTTTAGGTTTAAGCTTTTGGGTTTAGGGAGTAGCAGTATCGGCTTATGGCACCCTTGTAGCAGCAGCCTAATCGTGGGCTCTATACTAATGTCAGGGTATCCTTACCGTACCTACCTTGTAGCACCTTTATAGTGGCCTTTTAGGGTCTAGGGTTTAGGGTTTATGGTGTTGGGTGCCTGAAAGTAGCCTTACAAATAATAGCCATATTCTTCTGCTTGACAGACACTTTGCTGCTGTGAACTCTGGCAGCGCATGCCCAAGACCCAAGGCTTTTGCTCGGCTAGCTTGGGTCAGTAAGTGCTTCAACCCTAAATCCGAACCTAAATCCACCAAAAACCCTAAACCCTACACCCCTGAGCCCTAAACCCTAAACCCTGAAGCCTACGCAACACAAAAAGATCCCCAAGCGTTCAGCCGGAAAGCTCCAATCCCTCAGACCAATGGACCAAACTCCTGGAAGACTCTAGGTCCCTCCTAAACGGGTTTAGGGCTTAGGGTTTAGGGTGTGGGGTTTAGGGTTTAGGGTTTGAGGGTTCAGGGGAGTGGGGTTTAGGGTTTAGGGTTTGGGGTTTAGCACCCTAAACCGTCCGGTGGGCCTCCATGTGGCTCCATGGCATACACATCTAAAGCTGACCCAGCTGTTGGGGTTTAGGCTCAGAGACTTTGCGGTTTTGGGTTAGGGTTTAGGGCTTGGGGTTTAGGGTTTAGAGTCTTGCTTGCAGGGTTTGGGGCTTTGTGGGCTTAGGATGGTGTAGGGTTGAAGTATGTAGCAGGCCTGGAGGTTTGTAGTCAGAAGCCACCGGTGAGGAATAAGCGAATAGCTGGCGCAACTGCTTTTGACCCTAAATCCTACTCGCAAAGCCGTATGCTCCCAGAACCCATAGTCAACAATCTCGGAATCGAGCCCCAATACCCTAAACAGAACTCTGAACCCTAGAGTCACCGTGAGGCTGTGCTGTCAGGTGGCTTTAAACGGTTTACGGCTTAAGTCTAAGGGTGTCTGGCTTTTGGGGCTTGGGGCATTGAAGTGCCTTGGAGAAATGCGCAGATATTAGAGGACTCTCGGGGTCCTTGTTGCTTTCGCTCAAGGAGATGTGTACGCATGCGTTCAACAGTTATACCTCAGGATGAAAAAATAAAGGTTCACATGGGATCTCAGATAGAACTATTGACGGCTGGCAAGCACCCCCTGAATAAGATGCACCCCCTGTCCGTCCGCTTGTCTGCATGCTTGCTGAAAGCCTGAACAGCACTTGAGCTACGGGGCTTGTGATTGAACTATGCAGTCGCAGATCTTGCGCACAGCGAATTCTCCAGCACCAAATCTGCTCGTCTCAACGAAACTAATTATGACAACAAGCATACATCCCGTCACCTAACACATCAAAGCGCTCTGAAAATGAGCTGGGCGCAGTACTTGAAGCCCGGAAGCTTAAACCCCCCCAAATATGAACAACTACGATGCATCCTAAACCCTGAATCAATGTAGACTAAACACTAAGCCCTAAAAACAAGAAGCCACTACATAAACCTTGCAAAACCCTAACTCTAACCCTAAACCCTAAAAACCAAGAGGCCGCGATATAAACCCCTAAAGCAAACCTAAACTCCTAAAACCAAAAATCCAATAAACCGATACCAGAACTCTAGCCCTGTACCCAACAAAACAGAAGACCACGACATAGACCCTTAAACAAACACCCTAAACTCCTAAACCCTACAAACCAAGAAACCACTACAGAAAACCTTACCACAACCCTAAGATCCAAAACCCTAAAAACCAAGAAGCCACCACAAAACGGATTTCTTTTTTGGCGGCCAGGACTGGCCAGGTACCGTCGGGGGCGGTGCCCCGGGGACCTGGGCGGCGAGGTTCTTTCCCAATATCATAGGGGTTGAAATACTGCGTTGTACTGATGAATACTATTGCTACTGTTGTTGTTTTCGAAATAAATACCATTATGGCTATGATATATGATTCCGATTACTCTTGGTGCATGACATACTGTTGCACGAGATGGTATAGTACGGGATAGTACAATCATATTGTAGCATGATGAAGCATGGGGTAGTACAGGCGGGGTTTGTTAAGCTTTAGCATTTTGAAGCTTAGGTTGTTGGGTTTAGGGCTCCAGCTCTGCAGCCGGGCCTGAATACTTAGAATGGGCCTTTACACGAGTTTAAAAATATCATAGGCTTCATATGGGTAGTTCTCTAAATTGGGGTCCCTGTTACGGTCCTTCTTATAAGGGTGCCGTCCTAATTTAAAAAGCTATCCAGATAGTTAGAGGCCTGAAAACTTAGAACGGGGTAGCCGATGTGGGTTGAATGGTGAGGATCGAGGGTTTTGATGGCTTAGTCCGGGTTTGGGGGTTTAAAGTTTTTGGGTACAGGCTTCGGGTCAATCGACCTATATCTGCACATTCTGAAAGGCGGAAATCCGGATGGAGGATGAACACAGGTTCGCGAAGTGGCTGCTTTGGAGAATTCAATCGTTTTTTGGGATTCCTTTCTTCTGGCTCTGGCCTTGTCACCATGAGGCCTGCTCTTCTCCTCCTGTTTATTCTTTCTCTGTCTTTTGCCTTTCTGCTTTCCCCTCTCTCCCCTCCTTTCCCCTTGTTTGCTTTAGGGCAGTGCAAGCATGTACTATAGCTTAATGACCACCACGCACATATATGTTCCGCAACACTTGACTCCAAGTGGTTTTCTTTGATGCTGGCTCTTTCAACGAGTACAAAAAGCTTTACTGCGGCGCGTGCAAGGGACAAGTCATTTGGACTTGAAGGGACCATACTGCACCTGTATCCTCCCAAAATGGGTCAGTTTTCTGGTAGCGGAGCTCGGCCCCCGGTCACGAAAACCGCCAAAGCGGTTGGCTCTGGCCGATCGTTTCCCAAGGCGAGCATCGAGGTTGCACCATGTCTTCACACAGTGATGACAGCAGCAGCAACTCCTCCGGAGGCTACTCAGAGGACGAAACCTCTCAAGGTGCAACGTATTTTGCCGCAAGCCAGGCATACGGTAACTCGAGCGACAAAACGCTCAGTCATCTCGGCATCACGCCGAAAACAGCACCTGCTTATGATGGCACCACTTCGTCGTTTGAGTATACTACGCTGGATGAAACGAAAAGAGGACCGTCTCTCAAGACGAGGCTCTCCGGTCTATCAACAGTGCAGAAGGAAGCACTGGACCGTGATAGATGTTGCTCTGCCAACGGAGTGGAATACTCCAAGAAAAAGATGAAACCTTTCTTCGTGAAGGGCGAGCAATACGTCTTCCTGTGGAGATTCCTAGGTGTGCTCAAGGAGTGGAAGGGCAACCAAGACTGCGTCATTTTCTGGGTTGCCAAGTTCGATAAGTTCGATATAGTCCTGCAGAGGCAGTGAAACTCATATATGGACCTTCTACCGTAACTTCGGCGGATAATCCACCGGAGTTCGCAGCTGCCTTCAAGCAGGATCCGACCTTTGGAGCCCTACAAGACCAATCGGAACAAGCAGCATATGCAGAAAAATAGTTCCGAGAATGGAACCGCCAACGTGAAGACGCCCACAGGCGGTCATTTCCGCTGAATGACAATCTCCTGTCTCGATAATTCCTCGTGCAGTCCGATCTTAATGAACATCAGAGAAAAAGGCTAGTTTCTACGCTAACTAACCAAAGGTACCGGATACTAACTTACACGTACAAAGTCGTTCGTCAAACCATGTTTGAGGAATTTGCAGCGACGAAGACAGGTCCTCAGGACCCAAACATCCGGCACTCTTCTCACAAGAAGGACCGGCGAGGAAGGAGAGATATACGACACAGGCGCGGAGGACGCAACTTCCTCATTCTTGATCAAGGAGTCCAAGACGAGGACACTCTTGAAGAAGGTTTCGTCGCAAACGACACTATATCCCCAAACCCTAGTCTGATCGCTGAGGCCCCCACGTTACACAACAAACATAGTACCCCTGATCGAGCCGTGTTAAGAACACCAAAGTCACCCTATTCTCGTTACACCCCCAATTATTCTACACAGCAAGCAGCTCTTGTCACAGAACTGAGATCCATGGCTAGTCACCAGCGGTGAGTCGCCAGAAAGAGAAACTGCCTGGCGCCGCTTAGGGCTTGATACAGGGCCTCCATACTTACATCCATACATCCACACATCCACACATCCATACATCCATACATCCATCCATCCATCCATACATACATACATACACATACATACACATACATACACATACATACACATACATACACATACATACACCTACATACACCTACATACACCTACATACACCTACATACACCTACATACATACATACATACATACATACATACATACACATATTTAATTACTGTATAGACATACAAGATTTTATATAGTATACTGTATATACTGTAGTAGAGTATGACTTGGTATGTCATGAGATAACATGATGTAGAGTAACTCAAGAGAACAAAGGAAATACTATACACTATGATATCTTAATAGTGTAACCTTATACGGTATGGTATGATATCATGTGATCATGTGCGCATGCCTGTATGTGTATCTGTGTGTGCGTGTGTTTGTGAGCGTCCTTTTGCCTGTCTGTGTTTGTGTGCGCATATGTCTTGACATGTGTTGCCTGCGACTATAGGGTGTCTTGGGCAAATGAGACTGCAAACCCCTTCTGCAAAGGCTGTCTTAAATTGGCCAGACGTGACTCCCGATGCACTCTCCCCCACTACGTCATGTGTCTGCTCCTGCCGGACGAAGATGACGGAGTGATATTCGTTTCCAGCGCGGAAGACGCTGTGGCCCCATGGAGACTGCTTCAGTCACAAGTCACAAGACCAGCCACTCAATGATCAGTGTTTTCGCGCAAGGTATGCTCTGCTGCGAGCCTGTGCTTCACTGCCTTTCTGTCAGTGGCTTGGCAAGCAATTGAGCCCTGGGCACAATGAGGGTTTTGAGACCAATTCTTCGCTACTCCGCAAGCTTAGAAAAGGGAGGAAAGGTCGGGCATAAATCGGAACGGACCGAGTATGGGTTCTTGCTCTTCTCGATTCGCGGAGTCATGACCACAGTTGCTAATGTTCACTTCAACGTCCGGCTTGGGGACAGACAGTGTCAGAGCTCGCTGAAGATCTCGTTGCATCCTGTTCCGCCAGTGTTAGTTCGTTGCACAGGCATGCTTGAACAGGTAGCGATTGGCTTACGGATTGCTGTGAATATGGCGAATGGTACTGTGCCTCAGTGGCAGTGATTGAGGATTTCTGCGGTGTATTGTCTGAGAAAGAGAGACAGGGAGAGCGCGACAGACAAAGTGTTGTCAACTTCTGCAGTTTCCTCCGGAGAAAGCTGCAGTGTAGCACATGATTGGGACGCACATGCTGTCTCACATTAGTGCCTCTTGCCGACGCTAGGCCCTAGGCCTTCCCACTCTTGGCCCATCCCCTGTCTCCAACAGACACACGCAAAAGGGACTTGCATAGGAAGAAGCGCTGTTCCTAGAATGCTCAGAATGTCGGCGAAGAGTTCTGCAGCATGTCGACCTCCCGTCGAGCCCCGGGATCAAGACAAGATATCTCGGGCACGCAAACGGGGCGCAAGCTTCACCTTCAGGTCAGAACTTAGAGGCACACAGAGAGCGTCGAAGGCAGCCTGACGCACTCCTACAACCGACTCGCTGCTTTCCCCATGCTCCTCTACTTCGTGCTCGCCTCTGAGCCGCTTGGATTTCCTTTTCAGGGAACAGAAAATGTTGAGGCGTTGTTTCATTTAGTATTGAGTTGCATCCTGGGCTCTAGCAGTCTAGCAAGGGTGGTAGGTCTAGACTCTAGACTCTGGACCATTCTGGACCCGCAGGATGTAGTCTCACATCATGCGGCTTAGACCTTCTCAACTGCCAAGGTTGGTGCACCTGAATGTGCAGCTCTCTGTATTCAGTGTGATCTGCGCCAGCCTCGTGCGGCTCAGGAAGCAATGGCACGCGGTTCATGATTGCAGAATCGTGCCTGTAAGCACTATGTCACATGCCAGCCTTGCCAATCGTTTTTCTGCAACAACTTTTGTACTCGTAGCCTCTGAACCACTGCGTCGCCAAAGAATTCCAGTTACTTCTAGTTCCGGACTGGCAAGGTGGGAGTTCTTTCTGTATGTGGCGGTTCTGATCTTTTTCACAGCCGCGTTCGCTTCGGCCGTGGCTCGGCGAGTTCCGGCGTTGTAAGTTGGGCGCAGGTTGTTCGAAAAAGGCCAGCCCTCACCTCGATCCTCGCCTCACAGAGTCGCGAACCTACATGGGACTTGGGGGAAAATTAGGGTACCTTGTTTTGGGGTCCTTATAATAAGGGTCCTACTATTTAGGGCGCTATATTAGGGTCCCCTATTTTCGGAAGCCCCCGCATTATCCCTCACAAAAAGGATGACAAGATCTTGAATTCCACGCACCAAGTTTCATTTCCGTACGTTCTGGGTTCTGGATAGTGGCAACAGCCGCCACAAGCCCGGGAAAAGCATCGCCCAAGTGCAGGTGGCTTGCTTGCCCCAGTCCTTGGGCACGAACTCTATACAGTTGCTTTGGCTGTATTTCAGATAATGCACTATAATGTACTACATATAATGTACTATAATGTACTACATATAATGTATTATAATGTACTGTAAGATATCACAATACACTATGACATGGGCTTGCATTAGGTCGAAGACCCAGGATCCAGGACAGTGTTGACCTAGGCTGACAGCTGATGCAAGTCTTATTTTAGGTAGCATTAGCAAAGCTGTTCTGTACGGTATGATGTAGTAGATCATGTGATCATGTTGATTTTATCTATCTTACACTTATTGCTACCTTATACTATATTCCACCATATGTACAGTAAATACTATGTCGCGGTAGATTAAACCCTTGCCTGTGAGACTCCCAGGCTGCGAGACTTCTTCGGTTGGCCTTTGGCCTTCGAGTCGATGTTGCCGCTGGGTGGATAGGTCCATGGGAGTCGTAGTAGAGCTGGAGGCGCAAAAGGCTCCTGGTAAGAGAGGGCAGCGGGCGTCGCTTGGTGGTTAGTCTTTCAACCACTGGCAGTGCATTTTCCTCTGTCTCTTTGAGCTGCCTATGATAATTCTGTCCACTGCAGCTGGATCGTCGGGTGGAGCTAGCTTTGGCAAGATGCTTGTCATTCGAGCTTCCCAGGATGTCAAACTGCAATCTCCTCAGGTCAATGGCTTTCAACACCTATGGAGGCAATAACTACGAGGAGATATCTGTCGCAGACGAACCATTGCTAAAATGGCCGCTTGCAATACGATTGGTGGTGAGACTCCCGATGATTCTCGAAGCCAGTATTTTTCTGAAAATCACTCCCGGTGCTTGGCAGCTCTGCTTCGCCTTCAGATGAATACAATCCCATTTCCTGTGCGAGAAAGTAGGCCTCCAAGCCTTCGTCATGTCTATCCATGTCAAGCAAGCAACAAACACACGGCCAGCTCGGCGTTGCCGACTGAGGTTTGTGATGGCATTCGCTGCGTGCTGGCATGTGTACCTCATGAAGCTCAGCTATAGTCAGAGGGGAGTTGCATGTGTTTGGTGCCGTGGACGCCCGCTTGTCACCAAAGGAATCTCATGGTTGCACAGTTGTGCCAGCGCTACAACGACATCTTCCACGACGCGCGGGGCAATGCACGACTGCAGCACTGTGGCAAGCAGCCGCAAGTCGAGATAAGCCAGCATTTCGTTGTCCCAGCCCGGCCATGCCTGTCTCATCTGCACATTGGGCTCGGTAGCTACTTTCCTAAGCACACAGTCGCTGTAACAGAATGTGTTGACGCCCTCGTTTGCCGACAGCCATCCAGCTCTTGCAGCTATCAGCTTTCAGCCCCTCGAAATTCGAGGACCCGTGGCATCAACATTTACGAGACCTCCATGCCATTGATCTCCAAGAATCGATGGGCTCGGTTCGTCGAGTCTCTGCGGCTGGGGGTGCCTCGGCCTTCGAAGTTTCCCGAGGAGCAATGGAAAGCTTGAGTTGGGACCCTTGATGCCGCGAAAGGCTCTCACAGGCCTGCGAAGAGCTTGTCTACGGTTACCAACACTATACCCGTTTGGGGTTCCTACGTATACTATACTCATACTACACTGTATCCGAAAATCGAGACCCTATTCTAATAGTTATGGGCCCTGCAATACGCTTGCAAAGGAAGCCTGCGAGCTGGACGAAGGCGACAACGGCCCTCGAGGCGCGGTGCCGACCGTCGAGAACCCGCACCTCGACGCTTTGAAACTTCAGCCAGAGCCTGCAAGCTGTCTCCATGCATATTGTGTGTGTGTGTCTCTGTGTGTGTGTGTTGTGTTGATGATATATTGGTTTGAATACGGGCATCCCACTTCTAGGTGATCTGTACTGCGACTTCCGAGTCGAGTTCTGCGGCCGAAACCGGGGCGAGTTGTGTTTGTGCCACAGGCCTTTTGTCTCAGACGCAGCTGGCACTGTGCCATTGCGAGGACATATCCTGAACCGTAGTTCTTCTCTGGTTTGTCGGATTTCATGCGCTCGGCCAGAAGATCTCAGGTATGACTATTTGCAATATCCGGCAGTGGAGCTGGATCGGGTGCAGCGCTATGGAGGTACAGCATCTGATTCCGGTAAGCTTGCGAGTACATGCCACGGGGGGCCGAGGTTCGCCGACCGCTGGTTCTTTGGTTGAGAAATGCTTCAGGAGCGGTGATCAGTTAAACCCGAAGCCCGGAAACCCTTAAGTTCCTTAAGCCCCCTCAGGCCTTAAACCCTGAAATTCCTGAAGCCCTGATTCCTTTACATTCCGTAGGCCATTAAACCTTTAGATTATCCTAATCCCTAAACCCTAAACCCCCTTAAACCCTTAAGCCCTTAATCCCGTAGATTCCTTAAGCAGTAACCCCAAAAGCCGAAAGCCGAGTAGCTCGGCCCGCCAGGCCTTGCGAATCCTGAGCTTCCCTGGCCAAGCCTTGAAGAGGCCACGGCTGCCGGTTTAGGGTTCAGGGTTTGGAGGGTTTAGGGTTTAGGGTTTTAGGGTTTAGGGTTTGGGGTTTGGGGTTTGAGGTTTGGGGTCGGATCGCGACCTTTCTTCTAGGGCCCCTTGTTTGTCAGTATACCCTGAATATCAATATCCCTGAATCCTAAGCGCTAAACACTTCTTTAAATATGCTAGAGCATGTTTTGGATTCTTCACGCCCTGAACTCAAACCGAATGTAGGTTGAGAATTAGGCGTTTCGGGTTCAGGAGTTTATGGTTTTGGGTGGGAAGTAAATTACTACCAGTCCCTCAGGTTCCTTTCTACAGGTATACTAGGACCGACCCTATTCTGATGATACAGGCCGTTATCTTATGCCAAATCCCCCTATCGAAGGCCTCTGATTTTCATTGAACTAGCAGGAACCCGCAGCAAAGTTCCGTGTGGATTTTTCTACACTGAGGGTAATTTCAAGGTCAGTGACCCTGATTTGGGCCGCGGCTTTTTGGACATCTAGTGCGCTTGGACAGGTGCAGACCTTCGTGCGGTGTCTTTTTCTGTTTCAAGTCTCACCCACATGCCACAACCAGCGTTCGCATGACTCTCTTTCCTGCACGGACATGGGTTGTGGTTTATGTGAGCTGAGCCGAAAGTTCGAACCACAGATATTGGAGCCTCAAGCATGTGCCGTGAGCCGAGCAGCCAGGCTGTGGATGACAGCGCAGTCGGTCGGTTAACAAGGCTGCCGGCCTTTCCCAGCTTCGGAGAGTCTTACTGCGATCGCACACTGCCAAAGCGTGCGACCGTTCAGTTCACTATAACCTTCGTCAACTGCCCGTAGCTCTCAGGGCTCAGGGGCCAAGGACTTCAGGCTGCTGTAGATAGGTTCTCAGGCAGTCAGCATAGGCACAGACATGTTCCAGTCTCCGCAGCAACTAAGCCACGAAGACACTCAATTTGGGTTAACTTGCAAGCAGAGGCCGTGACGGCTGGTAGGCCGTGTTCGTGCTGCTAATGCCGACCTCCCCAAATGTAAGAAGCCGGCGCCTGTGCCCAACCAGCACGGAAAGCCAAGCACCTGGAGGATGACCAAGGCCAAGTTCGAAGAGATGGACAGGCGCAACGTGCGACGTTTGACCCGGTTTGGTGGAATCTTTTCTTGGGCCAAACAACTAGAGTCCAGAGCATGTGCTAGTCAGAGTCATACGGTCCTAGGCGTCGTCTTAATCGTAAGACAAGCAGCAGGGCAGTGGATGCAGTAGCAAGAGCAGCGGCAAGAGCATGAGGAGGAACGGCGATAAACGGCGGGCATGATCAGGCGGTGCATTAGCAGCAGCAGAGCAACATAGAGACACGGCATTGTCGAGATTTTCAAGAATATGTTTGAGTTAGATCTTGAGTACACTTGATGGCCCGGATAATGCGCGAATACTGTGCGAAGTGAAGCCGTGCATGTCGTGGCAATGTGAACTACTTGAGAGCGTCAGGCGGATAAGGATATTTGAGCATTTCAGAATCTGACCTGCCGACGGAGGGCAGAGGGTGTTGACTCCTGGGAGGCTCATGGTGGACATGGCCGTCAAGCTTGGTGTGCGGTCTGCTAGCCTTTCTGGCAGCGGCACCGAGAATGCTTCGCATGCCTCGCAGCACAAGGACGCGTTGTCACGTGTTAGCGGCGATTTGCAGAGGGCATGCTGGAAATCTCGTTTTCTGGTGGGATGAGCCAAATGAGCTGACGAGTTCTGCGAAAGGGCAGGACGAGCTTTGAGCCCGTATTCACGCGCGAGGCAGATACATGGCTCGCCGTCTGAACGCAGATGCTTGGGTTAACGGATTTATAGTCGCTCGGGAGGTGTACATGCTCGCCTGTTGCGGAGAATAGGTTCGCTGGGCACACAAAGCCGAGCATGTGAGCTCCGAAGATGCAACTTGCTCGAGCAAATGAGCGGTGTGCATCTTCTATCGTCGAGCAACGTCTGTGCCCGGAGCTTGTTTGATGCTGGCTATATTATATTATATCATACTATATTATATTCTGCTTGCGAGGATAACAGCAAAGTCATGGACACGGAGCCGACAGGGCACATGAAGGCCATGTTGTGTTTCGGGGTCTGAGGGTTTCGTTCAGGTTCAGGGACAGGTGAAAAACACAAGTGAGTTCTCCGGTTCCGTCAACCTCGGCTCATTTCAGACAGATGGCTTTGTTGCCTGTTTGCGAGCCTGGCCCCTTGTGAGCCTTGCGCAGGAGGAGCTTGAGAACGACGCGTCCCTGGGCGATCTAGTGGATCAGGTTTAGAGCCTGGCTTGGTAAGGAGGTAATTCACTTGATCATGTGAAGCCAATTCTTGACTGCCAGTTGGAGCAGGCATCGGTAGTGATCCAAAATGTCTCCCATGCTAGTGCTTGCAGGGAAAGATCTTTCGTTTGCAAACAACAGCAAGCCTTGAGGACCACGGAAGAGCTGTCTCCAAAGGATGCCATTCAGGACCAGGTTTGTTCTCGCGCGTGTGTCCATTCCAAAGTCCCTTGTCCCAAGCACTTGCTTCTTTTATGCAAAATCCTGACACAAAGTCGAACAAGGAGGCGGAAGAGGTGTAGGAAGACGAGATCCTGGTGACAAGCTCGCCTGGGAGCCCAGCTCGAAGTTCTTCTGTGATCCTCTTTGGCCTTCAGAACCTGCTGCTTTCGTCCTGCTGTAGGTTCCTGCCGCCAAACCGCCACCACTACGGCACAGTAAATGTTACTGAGTACGGCTGCTGCTCTTTTTGCCACCATCGCCAAGCGCCCGCTTGCGCCAACTTTCTGCTGCCATATATGCTCGTTCAGTTCCCATCGATCTGAATTTGCCGCATCTGAGCGCATGTATCACTTGCTTCCTCTTGTGCTGCTCTGTTCTGATTCAGTCTTGCTGATTCTTCATCCTCGAAAGAACACCCTGGCCCTGTCAGATACCTGGGCGGATGGTATAGCTTCAGGTGTTCGAGGTCTTGGGACGGGAATCGCAATCTTTGCGAGCGCCAAACAGGGGGCGGAAGTGCGTGGGATGTAATGTACTATCATATAAATTTAGTAGAGTAAACTATAACTATGCTATACTATAAAATATTAAGCGTTCCCAGTAACAGCGGGTAGGGTTGTAGTAACAGCGCGTAAGGGGAGGAGTAACAGCGGGTAAGGGGGGTAGGTTATTGCGTGCTCTCGCGCTATTGTAATGGTATAATTTAGAAGGCCATAATAAAGCATACCCGAATCTATTCTAAGATAGTACACTCTACTGGATATATACATATATATATTTATTTATTTATTTATTTATATCATGTTAGGGAGTTGTCGCTCCAAGGCTGCCGGACCACCACCAAGACCGGACCCTTCACCCTCAGAGAGGGCCTCTGAATTTTTGAATTAATGGTTCGACTGGGGAGCTGCTGAAAAATTGACAGTTTGTTACTATCCAATCGCTTACATGTCATACTCCGAGAAAGGAGGTTGGGAGTTCAACTTGCAAGCACTTCCCCGATGAACAATCACAGCAGACGAAAATTACCCACTGTTGTGATGTGCAGGTTTTTGAAGACCACCTAAATGTTTGAAGACTGGGTGAAGACCGCCATCTGGTTTTCTGGAGCTTTTGCTCAGACAATTTTAAGCAAGTTCAATACATTGCTGCGTCATTTCCTTGACGGTTCAGTTGGGAGTATCAGGTTCGTGAGCCCGAGAGCTCGCGTGCAGAATGAGCGATACGTTCGTTCAAGATCGCACACGACGTGCAGGCGAACATGTCACAGCGCCTTGAATGTGAAGGCATGCGAGTTTCGGATGCAGCCGGTTGCCCAAATTGGATTGATGTAGGGGCACGATCACACGGAGGGAAACAACGCACGCTCTGGTCGACAAAATGGTTTCTCTTTCGCTGTGACTGGTGTCGCCGCCTCCCGCCAGACGAATCAACGAGATCCCAGAAAGTTCCGACTGAGAGGGGCTGCTAGGGCTCGGAAGTGGCCTCGAGCTGGACAGGAAATTGTCCGAGTAGGTCTGCAAGCGTAGTCTTGTACTCCACACGGCCTAGGGCCTACTGGTAGGGTTTGTTGAGGTTTCAGGGTTTGTATGTGGCTAAGTAGGTTCCAGGGCGCATGAGCCCTCAATTAGCCTCAGTTTTACCATCTCTCCCTGTAGCCCTTCTTGTGCATTAGTTCTCGCTGTTGCCAACCTGAATGTTCCCAGCATCGAAGGAATCCAAGACCATCGAGGGCCACAGTTTGGGCATACTGGTATTATTATTCATTCCTGAAAAACTGCTGCACTGCCAACTGGCTGCATCTAACCGAAGCCTTCACTTGCTGTGTGCGGCGCTGCGCGAAAGCGCGCCCGTTCAGTTTGAAGACCGCCGCAAGTGCGTCGCAGAGTCTTGCTCGATCTTTAAGATGCCAAGCGCGAAGCACTGGATGTCTTGGCACTCGCAACTTCTCAGACTTGAAGCGAAAGCTTGGACCTCTTGGGCTTTCGTTTTTGAACGCCAGCACAGGAGATGCTGGCAGTCTCGGTACACTAAGTGTGAATTGAATTGGTTCGAGTAATCTAAACAAGTGTTAGATTTGAGCTGAATATGTGTTCGGTCGGTGTGGGCTCAGGGCTGTTCAGAGGTCGTGGATACAAAGAAATGTCCGTGAGAACGGCAGGCTGTCGCTGCACTGCAATGTGCCAACGTTCCACGTTCCAGTCGGCTTCGGTCTGCAGCCTTCTGAACTTGTTTAAAGAAAAGGCACGGAACAAGCCAGCAGCAAGCTGGGATGTTGCTTTGTAAACTCTCAGCTTCCGGAAGATCTTTCGCAAAACAATGATCACGACGGATGCTTTCTTCTGCTACTCTCAGGGAATTCGAGAAGAAGGAAGCCGAATCGACGTGATCACGGGATAGATCAGGAGCGGCGAGAGACAGAATTCGTGACAAGCTGGCTTTCGCAGCTTGACAGACTTAGAGGCATTCCGAAAGAATTCACATCTTGTGTGAAGGGTTTATATTTTCTGCCTAATCTATATCGATTTAGCAGCTTAGAAGATGATTCGAATATGAAATCTAGACTCATTCGAATATTTTTCAATTAATTTTTGATATTTTATTATTTTTGATTTATGATTCTGTTAAAAGAAATTTGATATGGGGGTGGTGGATGCTGGGTTTAGGGGTTAGGGTCTGGGCTCCCGCCCCGCACTGAGAAAGATATAAAAAGGTTTAGGATTGAGGGTCAGCAACTAGACGTAGTATAGACCGAAGTTGCATAGTTTTAAGAAGGAATGGGTTGTAGATTTTTAGTTTTAGTATTTATTCTCCTTCCCTCCTCTCTATGGTGTGGTAGTGGGAGGATATTGGTTTTGTGGGGTGGGTGGGGCGTGGGTTGCTTAGGATTTCGACGTATAGCTATGAGCAGGGTTAGAAGCTGTGTATACTATATCGCGGCGTATTTAATTAGATTTTTCGCGAAATTATATAACTTTAAAAATATCGTATAATTGATGAAGCTCTTAGATTCGGAATCTTATCCTTAAGATTGAATTAAAAGTACTATTCTAATGATGATTTCGGGCATATATCTGGGGGAGGGAGGACCGTATGGATATATAATACGAAATTATAAATAAATTGAATTTAATGATAGAATATTTTTTTATGGATTTTGATTTCGATTGAGATAGTTTTAATAGGTTAAAAATAATTATGATATAGATATATAGGAGATATATCGCCGTTTATATTTAAGAGGGACAAAAAAGGAGAGAGAGGATATATTTTAGTTATGACTTGTTCTATTAATAGGCGATAATGGAAATTAATACTATTAGGGACGTATTATAAAAGATATATATGAAGGAAATTAAGTAGGCGCAATTTTTTAGATGAAATTTAATAAAGCTATTGAAAAAAAAAGATATAATTGAATTTAGTAAAGATAAATAT
>CAJNJA010008623.1:0-15332 GCA_905231915.1 Symbiodinium necroappetens
GTTCCGTAGCGACACTTCTATCGCCAGTTTGACCCAAGGTGTCTGGTGATCCTTGCGAAGTCCATAAACGGACTGGAATCGATAGAGATTCTCCGCATTGATGGTTTTGCGAAGTTCGTTGGCCTCGAGGATCAGTCGCTCCGTCGTCTTGGTAGCCGCATCCGGTACTTCCTGAAGCTTCTCCAGGGCAGGATCCCACTTGAGAGTTTTCCACTCCCCAGCATCCGTCAACCACCCCATGGCTCGGGCAGCTTGCATGCTCTCTTCGCTCTTGGCAGTATTGGCCAGTCGATTGCACAGCTCGATGAGGAAGGCTTTCATCAATACAATCCGTAGCGACGAGTCTATGAGATGTGGGCTCTCTTCTTGAGTCCGGATCCATTTCTCCGACGCGGAGAACAAGATTGGAATCAGGCCTTCGGCTCCCGGCTTGACGAACAAAAACATGCTGGTGTCTTGTCGCAAGTTGCCCAGGGCATATTCGTGGCGCAGCGTCAGCTGGCTCAATCGCTGTACGGTGCTCTGTAGGTCGTGGTAGGTCAGGTCTTGCCCCCAGGAGCCTCCCCATCGATGATCGTGAGGATCCTCCGTCTGGCTCCAATGGCCTGAAGTACGCCAGGAGGTCTGTCCCCCTTTGCCCTTGCCCTTGCCCTTCCCTTTGCCTTTGCCCTTGCCTTTCGGCGTTTGAGGTTGCTGCCTTGGCCATGATCTGGCAGCTTCCTCGAGTCGTGCCTTCTTCATTTCCGGGGAGTCTTCCTCTCGTTCCCGTTTCGATACAGGGTTGAGGAGGGACGGGCACACTCCACCAAAGAAGTTCTTCTCCTGTGCTGAGAGCTCCATTGGCTCCATTGACAACGGCAGGGATACCCGCAACAAGGCCTAGGTAGCAGCTGACTTGGACAACCAGACAATTTCTCCAGTGTGTATGCTTGTTAACAGACTGTAAGCGACAATATCTACAAGGGAGAACCATGTGCCTACGAAAGGACGTCATATGAGGCATAAGACGGGCAAAGTGCTGTACCCATTCATCATGTTGTTGTGTCATATGTCGCTTGATGGCCGCCTGATCCATGCACCATTGACGACAGAATGGACAATGATGCTCTAACTCAAGGCGTAGCTCCTCACAATGCAGTAAGGCATGCCAGCCAGACTGTACAAGGATGGACCGAATGGACGGCCTCTGTGTAAGCGGTAGGGGTTCAGTAGCTTCGACCTGTGGACAGGCGCCAGGGGCCACACAAGCAGAGCAGACCTGGACAGAGTGAGAGGGGGCACGGATTACCTCGCCTGTGACAAAGGCTGCAGGTACAGGCTGAACAGACACACCAAGGGCACGGCACTGTCGCTTGACGATGTGCTTCTGGAGGTTGTGCCACTTGCGAAAGTGGTGTCCACAGTGTTTGCATGTGGGCATGCCGTCAACACTATGTTCCCAGCGATTAAACACATAGGTACCCGGCAGGGGCTGTGGGGTTTGTGAGTCATGAGCACGAGATTCATGTGACCTGCGCAAACGGTGTGTAGCGAAGAATCGACCACAATAGCGACACTCAAACACAGATTCAGGTCCTGTGGGCATCGTGCAGGAAGAAGCAGTCTGCTCTGCAGTGAGACATCCTGCTCGTAATGTGGCACGGATAAATTGCATATGTTTGTGCAGACAATCGGTCACCAGGAAAGAGTCCTGTTGTGCGAGCCGATGCACGTTGTTAGCAAGTCTAATCATTTCTTTCTCCAGGATGGCACAGATGTCTGGGAGGCGCGCCTGGTCAAGCACCTCTCGATTGCTAACATGGCTTAGATGGGCCGGGCAGCGAAGAATCGCCCTCAAATGACGCATGTAGATGCTTCGAAGCTGCCTGCCTCCCGCGGTCGGGAGTCCTGTGGCAGCCAACCCATAAAGCAATGTGGGGGGGACGCTGCTGAACCAAATACGCAGCCGATCCTGCTTGAACAGGCCATGTCTAGAGCACACAAGTTTGCGAAGTCGACTCCACTCCACCTTGGCAAGTCCCATCCGATACACCAGTGTTTGTAATTGAGGGTCCGTGTAGCTAATTTTGGTACCTAGGTAGGTATGAGAATCAACCACCGGAAATTCAAACAATCGTCCCGAGTCCGTGCGGATACGAAACAGTGGTCCATCCGGGCCTTGGGCAAGGTGTTGTCGCAGCCATCTTTTGGCAAAACCTCCTTTGAACTTGTATAAAATCGCAGATTTAGAGGTATTAATGATCATACCCGACTGGACAAGGAGTTCGAGGAACTGGCCAAGATAGCGTTCGGCAGTCTGCAGGTCCTGTTGGTTATGAGCCGTGGCAGCAGCATGGAAATCGTCTGCATATGCCGTTATGTGCTGGGAGACCCACCGAACATCCGTGACAAGTGCTAAACGGTATAGCAACCTGCCAGTTACGAGGGACCAAATGAGAGGGGCCACTAAACACCCTTGCTTCAGGCCTCTGCTCGCAGCTACTGACTCGGTGTGGTCCTGAATAGAAAAGTCATATCTGATATTCCGGTACCACTCAAGGAGATGGTCCTTCAATTCAGTGGGGACACCCGCGTCATCTAAGGCCTCAGCCATGTGCACCCATTCTAACACATCAAAGGCCGAACTTAAGTCTAAAGACAATTGCAAGCCACCGGCATTTGGTTTGGGCCGAGATAACCCCGCCCGAGCTTCCCTAACAGTCCAACAATCAGGGGAGCAAAGATGTATGATGTGTTGGCAGTGCGCCTGCACACGAGCGGCTGCATCGAGGGTGCTCCTACCAGGTATGTAGGCCCATTGGGGAATGTCCTCTAAGTATTTTTCTACGTATGGACGCAGACGGTCCTGTAGGACTTTGGTGACCATTCGATTGGAAACCTCACTGAGTCCAATCGGCCTCAGGTGCTTCGGCAGCGTGGGCTTGGATATCTTGGGTATCAAAGATAACCATGCTGGGTGCCAGAGTTCCGGGGTAACAACCAGATTATTGACAATCTCGGTAAGTCGGGGGAGAACTACCTGTGCACAGAGTTTCCAGGCTGCCAGCGGGGCAAGGTGGAGTGGTACTGCCTTGTGGGTGGGCATCAGAGACAGTGCACGCCCCAGTTGGTCTTCAGTAACTTGCAGCGCTGGCATCTGGGAAGAACGAGGAGGCTGCGGCTGTAGACCTGTGTACACGGCCTCGTAATGACGTTGAAGGAGGGCTGCTTGCTCAGCTGGAGTGATGATATGACCTTCCTCGTCACGTAGTTGAACATGCACTCGACGTGACTTCGGCGCAAGAGTACGCACACCCTGGTATAGGGCTCGGACATCATGACGGCGAGCATGTTTGTTGAGTTCATCAAGTTTCCCTTGGTACCACTGCTGTTTAGCAATTCTGCCCGCTGAGCGAAAAGCTCTGTGTGCCTTTTGGAACTTGGCATAGTGGAACCAGACCTTCCAAATGGTGGCAGTTGTACCTCGGGCAGCGGCTTTCCACTGACGATAATGCTGCCACATGTCCTTGACACTGGTGTCTAGAGTGGCCATCTGCCACGGGGCATTGGCATTTGCTCGGGCTCCGACAGGAGCATGCATGCTAGCGGCTTGCACCAGGCAATCATTGATGTCCTGCACATTGGAGCAGCTGCCAATGTCGCATGCCACCTGCTGTATGAGGGCTTTGGCTCTGGGATCGTCTGGTGCTCGCACCAAGTGCAGGAGCGTGGATTTGTCCCAGCCAGTCTTAGGAGGTTGCGGTGGCCGATTGAGGGCAGCGAAGCGACGAAGGTGTATGGCTCCACTGAGTGGAAGGTGTTTCCCTCCTTTGCGCCATTCACCTATGCGGAGGTTATCCCTACCAGTATACCGGGCAAGCATGTCCGCGCTTTCACCTCTAGTGAATACATGATCGATGAGGGTACGTGTATCACCCCAAACGAAGGTAGGACCCATTCTCTTCGACCATGAGTTAAGATGTATTAAGTCATGATCCTCAAGGAGATGAATGAGGCGCGATGCATCAGATGGGAGACGGCTATTCCAGTTAGCAACACGGGGTCCGGCTCGTTCATGTTGCTGCATCGGTGTATTGAAATCACCTAGAAGCAAGAGAGTGTGCCGGACAGGAAGCTTGGTTAAGGTATGATGAAGCGAGGTCCAGACTTGTTGACGAATCTCATAGGCAGTGGGCTGTTTTGGATCGCCAGGTGCTGTGACATCCTTAGAAGGTCGCTGCCAGTTCATTGTCTGCTGATATACATTGACACAGTCAAGGGCCCAGCACTTCGCAGTGATGCGGACGTGTAGTATTCGTCCTGGGAAGGGCTCCCCAAATGAGAGCACTGCATGCCGAGTCAGGGATCGGTGTATGAGGAGCATCACTCCTGCTGATCGATTGTCGTGACGATGGGACTGGATGATCTGCCATACACCCGTGGTGTATTGCTGGGCTGAATCCGAGCTCCAGTGCGTCTCTTGCAGAGCAACAATCTGTGGCTGCGTCTGGGCAGGCATGGCCTCCAGGGCCTTCAAGAGTTCCACATAGAGGTCATGACTCAAGCCTCCACAGTTAAGACTGAGAAAACGGACATGTGGACCAGTGGGCTGAGGGCCACGGACACGGGCCGGTCGGGCAGGTACTGAAGAGGCCTGAGGCAGGTATTGCTGTGATAGTCCACGTAGCGTACACCATCTACCCTTATACATCGTGCCTCCGTGCTGGGACCGGGCAGCCCTTGTGACAGCACGTTTGTAGGAGCGCTTATGGACTCGTGTTGGCACCTGTGAGGCAGGGTTAGAGCCGGCAATGGGTGCTGTCGACACTGGGTGCGTAAGGATCGGGCGGACACCTTGCAGAAGTAGTGTCGAGAATAAGAGCCGACTGGGTCTCATCGGCAGCCGTCTGGAACATGTGGAAGGGTAAGGTGGGACAGGCACAGGGGCCGTCGAGCATGAGTGCTGCGGCGTGTATGGTGCACAGAAAGTGAGTGGACTGGTAGTGCTGCAGGGATCTGGTGGTGATACATACCCGTAGGTCAATAAATCGCATCTAGATAAGGGATGGATGTGCGGGTCAGGGACACGTGTGTCTGCCTGATCAGATGGCATGCAGTACGGTGACCTAAAATATGAAGAAATATGAGTTTTTATCCTCTCAGGCCTTGGCTTCCCAAGCGAGGCAAAGGAGCATGCCCCACTCAGTCTCAGGGGTAATTGGCAGATACCCCCAACCCTCGGTTCTACCTCGCAGTGAGAGATAGCAGGCTGCTGGTAAAGATAGCGTAGCAGCTGAAGAATCAGAGATACGGCGAGGCCCTGGGACTTGGGACCCAGGTGGCTAGATGTGGGTGATGATGTGTGTGCTACACTCGGTTTGTGGTACCTGGCGGTTTGGCGTCTGGCCACTGCATAATTCGGGAGACGGACAGGTAACTTGGCTGCATAGACCTTACTTCTAGTACGTAGTCCCCAGCAAGGTCTGTGAACCATGGATAGTAACTGAGAGTCAGTCCAACGTCTCCAGTGAGCCGTGAAACCTGTCCGCTTGACTGTCCTGCTCAGTGTCCTCACTGTCGGTACATTGATCCTCGGGTCGGACCAAGTACAGTTGGCATCTGTCACACATCCAAGACAATTGAACATGGCAGTCCCAGGGACACGCCATGGGCCTATCTTGTTGGATGGGCTCGTGGATAATTCACGGACCTGCAGGCAGTGTAGTCGCATGTGGAGCACACCGGTGCAGCCAGTGCGAGCATCGGGCCAGGGTGTCTCGCTCAGAGAGACGTGACAGGAGAACTTTGTCAAAGAGGTGCCTATCGTCCAGTTGTCACTGGAACACCCCATTGCAGCAAACATGGATCGCCTATAGCATACCTGACACCGTGGACGCGGGTGGAAGACCACACAGATCCCGTGCTCCTGCAGGAGATAGGAGGAGCCCATCCTTTGTCGAGCATGTGATCTGAGTGCAGGACCCAGTGTTTGGCACAGACCTGGCTGGAACGGCAAGGCTGCTGTCCCCGTAGAGCAGGGAGGTCCAGGTAGCCCTATTGAGTAGATCGCAGCCTTGAGAGGCGTAGTGCTCGGCAGTGGTCTGGGCATCGGTCGGCCTTCCATGGGGCGAATAGAAATGGACGCCTGCAGTCTTGGGCTCTGGGCACAGGCCAGCAAGTTTCCGGATGTGGTCAATGGTGGTAGTCGGCGGCCTGTCACGGGGAACAGTAGGGGGCATGATCGTGAGTGCAAGGTCATGGTGGCAGTGCTCAGACCGGCAGATCCCAGCATGTATGCTCGCACGACAGAAGGCTGCCCCGGGCGGTGTCGCTCCTCAAGCCTCTGGTGGGCCCGAATCAGACGGTGAATGGCTTCACATTTGGGATGGCCAGTTATGCCAGCCAATTTAGCCTGAATTTGCGGCCAGTGACGGCGGCTGAACGCGAGGCGGTAACCGCATGTCAGTCTCCAAGCAGCCTGCACCGTGCTGGTGGTAAGGAGTTGCCATGTACAGTTCATCTCCCTGTACAACTTTCGCCAGTTGTAACTCCAGGGGCGTCGGAGACTGACGGCAATAAGCGACGTGCGCCAGCGTCGTGTTGTGCCGTTGGGGTTGGTGGCAGCTCGCGCATATTTCCATCCAGGCCAGCGTGAGCGTCTCATGTCAGCACCGCTCTGCAAGGGGTGAAGAGCATCATCCTTGCCTGGACTGGTCATACCCAGATCAAGCGGGGGACACGGAGGCTGCTCGGTCCTCAGATTGCCAGCCATCCCCATGGCCTGCCTTGCAACTCCAGGACGTCGCTTGGGACGGGGAAGTAGAACCTCTCTCCCATCCACCACTGCCGACCGAATGTCGTGGGCTGCAGCAAGCTGCAGCGTTTCTTCACTGAAAAGCCATCCAGGATGAGAGGGCAGGCCGGTCTCTCGAGCCTCCGCCAGAGTAGTGGCATTATCGGTCCTTTCGTCACCCAGTCCCTGGCTACTGGCGTTCTCCAGCATGACATCTACAGCCTCAGCCTCCTCTGTCTCATCCTGCTGTAGTTCGGCAGGCACTGCAGGCAGAGTCTCCTCCTCCTCGAGGATGACAGTTTCCAGGCTATCCTCCTCCTCGTCAGGTGCCACTGCAGGGCCTGTGGCAGCTGCACCCCTTGGCCTGGAATCGGCATCCGCAGTTGCAGCCAGCCGCCTAGTACCTCCAAAAACCGTAAGTGGCCGGGCTTGTTGAGGTCTCCTGGCTTGCCTGTTCGCCTCCACCGCAGCCCGGAGTTCACGGCGTTCCTGCCTCTCTCTTTTCCCAGGTTTATAGCGATGCCTTTTAATCGGCTGCACTGTGGGTGGCATGGCTGCTGCACTCAAGGAGAGGACTGGCAGGTCTCTAGAGGATTGAAGGTTACCAAATGTAGGCACTAGATATCGACAGTGTACAGGTGTGCCTAAAAGAAATCGAGGATCCTGGATGCAAAAGGACAGCGGAAAGTACCAGGGTTTGCGGAGAAATGGCGTTGCCATGTCAGTGCCACTGACTTGTGAGGCAGGCAACTGGCAGAGAACAGAAGAATTGTTACAACCAGGCCTTGCTGCATCAGTGAGAGCAGGGCTGGCCCTGGTCAAGCCTGAGGGCATTCGGTTGGGGCAATCACAGGTCTCAGCAGCGCAAGGTTGAGCATGCGGCCTGTAGAAAGCACGGCAGCCTCCTGGATCACAGCACGAGGAGTTGGGGTACCACGCTTCAGCATGTGTGCAGATAAGGTGGCAGCCTCTAGTCGGTCTTCCTCCAGCAGCTTCTGGCAAACACAGGGGGTTGACAGACAGGGAAAGACCGAGACCCGGCCGGCCTGGGCTTGCATCAGTAGATGTGCATTCAGCCAGATTGAGGCCTGAGGAAGAGAGGCTGCAACCGCGAGCCGGCCAGCAGACTTGGCACCCGGCAGTCGATTGGGCTGGAGCTGTCTCAGGTTCCATGAGTGAGGGCGGACCTGAAGGCTTACAGACGCTCACACGATACACACTCATGTTGGCAAATAGCACAAGCTGGTTGGTGCACAGTGGCTCAGGCAGAAGTGGCATTTTTCGCAAACGAAGAGGCTCCGCAAAAGATCTGCTGCACTGTGCTCGGGCATATGTATCAATCAGCGGCAGAGTCCACACGAGCCCGGGGGTCCGTTCTGATGACGATGTCAAGGTGGTACTCGAGGGAGTGTGGCAAGGAGATTGACACCCTTGGCCTCGAATCTGGAGCCATGCCCACGTCAGGTGCTGCAACGCTCGTCGTGACGATCGGGACTGTGCTGGCCGGTGCGGTAGATGCCAGTGTAGCCGCAAATGCTGCAGCCGGTGTGCCCGGTGCCGGAAGAGGAGGCATAGTGACAGTCGTGGTGGTCGCCAATGGCCCTGCTGGAGTAGGCGGCGGGGGACCCGCCGGAGGCAGGGTCCCTGAGTGTGTAGCAGTCGACGGATTGGCTCGGGTAGTGGTGGCATCATCATCAGAGCTGGTAAAGTGGATCGAATCGTCCGAGTCTTCTCCATCGATGGCACGTCCAGACCTGGTCTTAGCTTTCGCCATGGTGGTGGCCACAGACCCCTTCGCTTTCGGCCTGCCTGCTGGCGTCCTCGATCGTCCACGGCCCCGATCGGACATGCCCAGCCTAGTGACCTCCAGGCACAAGGGTGGTGTCCAGCTAGAAATCCCCTGGAGAGGCAGCTGCGCGGGAACACTGGCTGAGAGCCAGATGATACAGGGGAATTCATGGAATGCCATAGCTGCCATACACATGTGACTCTGCATGCTCTGGAATAAGTATGGGCACAAGCTGGCAAAAGGCGTGATCGCACCGGCTGAGTGTCGGACGGGCTTGTAGCTCCGGGAGGAGCTATGCAGCTATGCCAGCAAGGGGCTACTTCCAGAGCCCTGTTGCTATGCAGTGCAAGGAGCAGGGTTGCAAGCAGAAAATGCACCATCCTGCGCCCTACAGACAGGTTCTCTTCTCGGGCCTGCAGGCTTCTAGTGAGCGTACCGTTCCTAAAAGCAGGTCCAGAAGGTTCAAGCGCACAATTCATCACAGCTGAGAGCCAAGAACCTTAGTAGTAGTAGTAGTAGTAGTAGGAGGAGGAGGAGGAGTAGGAGGAGGAGGAACAGGAGTAGGAGTGGGAGTCGGGGGAGGAGCAGGAGTAGCAGCAGGAGCAGGAGTAGCAGCAGTAGTCGACGTCGTCGTAGTGGTCGTAGTAGTAGCATCAGGACTAGCAGAAGTAGTAGTAGCAGCAGCAGCAGTCGCAGCAGTAGAGTGGTAGCCTATACGTAGGTCATATCAATGTTTTCACATGTGTGTATATATATATATGTATACCTACATGTCGGGAGGCGCTTAAACCCAGAACCCCACACCTAGACCTTGGATTAGCAAAACTTCTCGCAAGCCTCTCATCTCAATCTGAGTCCAGGACGGGCCCAGGACTTCCTCTGCCTTCGGTAACGTGGCTGGTCCCTCGGATCCTGCCGATGGTGGATGATTCTGTATGTGCCGACATACATACATACATACATACATACATACATACATACATACATACATACATATATATATATACACACACCTGCATCGTATGTCTGTTTATCTGTCAATTATATGTTTAACATAATTCTCCATTTCTACCTTCAACAGGACTTAGCACCTGAGGTTTGAAGTGGGCTTGCCGGTACCCGGTTCTCCAGTGGTCTTCAGTCTGGGACTAAATAGAAAAGACGTACGTGAACAAAAAGATAGAGCATAACATGATATCATATCATGTTATACTATGTGGTAGTGCATTGTGCTGCACTGTACTATACTATACGATACCAGACAATACTATACCAAAGTATAGAACACCATACTACACTGCAGTTTACTATACTGTACAATACTGTACTACAGTTTAATAAAGATAGAATACTTTGATATGTGACAAGGTAGATTAGGTCATAATGTAGTATGTTCTGTTGTGCTCTGTTACATTCGGTTTTGTTGTGTTGTGCTATGTTATGTTTTACCATGTTACAGTATGTTGCATTGCACTATATTATGCTTCATCATATTACACTGCTGTAATTATACCACATGTGTAGATACATATTTATGTTTATATTTGTATATATATATCTTTCAAACCTGCATCGAACCCCACAAACCCCCAAATGCAAAGCCTCCTTCCAGTGCAACATACCTGTAAGCCCTAGATTAAGCCCTGCACGACCATATAAAAGGACTCAGTATAATTAGCAAAGATCTGCAAAAGGAGCTCTCCACAAAGGCAGCCCTCGAAAATACGGCATGCTACTCTGCCCCTGTATGAACTTCACACTTTTGGCCAACTTCATGATACAGCACACCGCCGCTAAATCCTGCTTGAATTACTTTGAACCATGCAAGACCATTCCACAAACCCTTAAAACAAGGGTGCTCAATGATGAGAGCATGGCTTGGTTAGAACAACAAAACAGTGAAATCCCGCAACTCGGAGTAAAAAAAAGTGGCTTCACCAACGACCCTCACCGAGGGCGGGGAACCCAAATAACATAGGGGGTGGAACAAATGCTAACAGTATCACGCTATAGCCCCTATAGACCTACCTACATAGAAACTTGCTGAAAGGCACCCTTCAAAGGATCCGGCTTCTAATTATTCAGGCCCCCATTCATACAACACCCCTTTAAAGCCTTATAAAACCGTGTCACAAAAAATCAGGAACCTATATTAAATTAAACCCTAAAGCGAACCTAAAACCCTGATGCAACTTCATATGAGTCGTCCGAAACCCAAATTATTCGAACATTAGTTTGAGTCTTTCAGGCTACATTAGCTTACTTGCCAGGCCTGGATCTGCAAAAGACGGCAGCCCAAGACTTTGATGCACCGCCTCAGGGCGCTCTCAAGTCCAATCCCAAGCCATAGCAGTGCCTCTTGAGAGCCCAGTAATAAGGGAAAATCTCAGATGTACTGGGTGCTATTGTCATGATGAACTTCCTAGAAGATCCATAAAAAAACTACGATTATGGAGTTAGGCCCCCCGAAACCATAGTAAGGATGGTCTTTTGGGGCCGACTTCCTTAGTTGTATATATGGACCCCCTGGGATTTTTTATGGTCTGAAAGAGTCCGCTGGAATGGTAGGTTTTTCAAGGCCCTCTATGGAGGTCCCCTAAACCCTAAACCCATATACTACTTAGGACCCTTTGGGCCTAAATCTTTGGGACTTTCGGGTGCAGCAGTTGGAGTTCACGGCGCAGGTTCAGGATTCGAAGCTCGTGGTTCAGAGTTCGGGGCTTTAGGGCTGTCGCGCTTCCGGGGTTGATAGGATGGCGGCATGCAGTTGTTTCTGCACCCTAAACCCTCAACCCTAAACTCTAAACCCTAAACCTTCAACCCTAAACCCTAAAACGCCTGAACATTAAACCCTAAACCCTAAACTCCAAAACCCTAAACTCCAAAACCGTAGTGTAGGAACCTGATTAAGAAACCCTGGCCCTACAAGCCCCACCTATATCAGGGCTCATGTTAAGAACCCCAATGAAAAGCCCAGGGTTTCTGAATCAGGCTCCTCTGTTCAACCCTAAACCGTGGGGCGCTCTTGTTGGGGGCCCAAACCTCTTAGACCTGGCGACGCCCTGACGCCGAAAACATGGGTTTAGGGTTTAGGGTTTAGAGTTTAGGGTTTAGGGTTTAGGGTTTAGAGTTTAGGGTTTAGAGTTTAGGGTTTAGGGTTTAGGGGTTAGGCCCTGAAAGCCGAAAACCCTTAGACACCCCAAACCAAAGCACCTTCGGATCGTTCTGGGTCGTGAACCTGTTAGGGTTTGGGGTTTAGGGCCTCTGGGGTTTTGGGGTTTAGGTACTTCGCAGCTGCTGGTTCGGGCAGAACTTACAAGGCTCTGAGGGATTCGAGGGGAAGGGTTCTTTGGGTGTGGGGTGGTTGGGGTTAAGGGCTTCGAGCCTACTTAAAGGATCATGGGACTAAGTAAGTAGGGTCATAATTAAGGTAACTATAGTTATATTTACTTATTATAACCCCAATTAAGGGACTTATAACCTTACTTTCTAAGTCCCCTGATCCTCCAAGTACTACAACATTCCAGCTCGTCTGTGCCCGCCGCCCACGGGAGAACCAACAGCTCAACAGGACACGCCTGGCGTGGCAGTCGTCATTGGGGCAGCTTACGGGCACATCGGCTCTAAGATTACGCAAAGCACTTAAATGTTCTCTACCATGTTGGAGATACTCAAAACAAGAGACGCCCAACTGTGACCTTAAACTCTCAACCATTTTTGGGTCTTCGCCAAAACGGGGGACGGCTGATAGAGACCTGAGATAGCAGGATCCTTACCCTCACAAAGGGGCCCGTGGCTATGTGGATGTAGCCTCATCACCCTAAAGGCAATCGTCGAGGGAGGACAACACTCCTTCGCACATTAATTAAATACTCTGAAGGCTGTAAGACCTGATCTTTTGAGCTCCTTCCTCAGGATTACCTTCAGGCTTCTGTGGGTTCCATTTTAAACGCTGTCCGGAAATCGGGGACTCACGAACTAGGAAAGGGTTCTTGGGCTGATGCGGGCGAAAGCCTGCCGACGACGAGCGAGACAAAGGACGACATATGCATCCTGAGAGACTCTGAGAGACTGTGTAACAAAAAGGTGTAGAGAGAATACCTACAACTTGCTAATCTGTACAGAGAAATCCACCGGTTTAGGGCGTCTGCGTCTTCTGAGCTTGCGACGCCCTGTAGAGTAATGGGAAAGTGCTTCGGGCTACATGTTCGATCAGCCGTTTCAAAGAAAAAGAAGAACCCTAAGAAATAGCAAGATCAAAACGAAAGCCCCTATAGAGCTCGCAGCTTCAGCAGCCTAAAGGGGCTAGGGCTTCGGGAGTTGATCCGGGTGCGGCGTGTAGAGTTTAGGGAAGGGTTTCAGAGTTTAGGGGGTTAGGGTTTAGGGTTTAGGGTCTAGGGTCTAGAGTTTAGGAAAGGGTGATAAGGCAACTCCCCATCTTCAGGCAGAAACACACGAATCTCGTATATAATCCCACACGACAAGCCCTAAAAAAGCAAGCCGAAAAACCGAAACCCTGAGCCAAGGTCAACCACTTCCAAAATTCCCCCGTCCCTGGCCTCTAGCAAGGCACGGATCAGCTCCAAAGCAGCGCAGGTTGTGGGGTAGGCTCCAGCCTGGCATGCTGGCTCACAGCCCCACCACTAAACCCCAAGCCCAAACCTTACACCCCAAAATATGTTCCAACACATAAAACCAAGCTTTAGGGTTTACTGGATTATACATCTACAGCTGAGCAGCTCAAGATGATGATCATGCTGCTGCTGCTGCTGCTGGCTGCTGCCTGTTCCTACTCCTACCTCTACTCCTACTCCTACCCCTGCTCCTACCCCTACCCCTACCCCTACCCCTACTGCTACTCCCGCTCCTACTCCTCCTGCTCATCCTCCTTCGCCTAATCCTACTGCGACAACTACTGCTGCTGCGACTGCTTCCTTCGGCTCTTTCCCATCAACTCCAAGCCGTACACAGAAGGGGAGGAGAGGGGCCGAGTTAGGGATGCGTGGCCACCTCCCGCTCTGCATCTGCCAGGCCTGCAGGCATAGGGATTTTAGGGTTTAGGGTTTAGGGATAGGGTTTAGGGATTAGGGCAGGGTTTAGGGTTTAGGGTTCTGCGTGCCAGCGCTATCCGGGTTGTGTTGATTCCTACTTGGAGGACCATGGGACATAGTAGTAGAAGCTCCGGGCGAAGTCTCGGCAATCTTGCTGTTGCTGTCCTACATGACATTTATAGTCTTGCTGCGCATGCAGAGGACACTCCGGCTGAATGCGGAGATGAGGGATAAGAAGATGGGGGGTTACGGCCATGGCCCTCAATGGCTTTCTGGTCACGATGACGCTGGTGGGATAGCGATGATGCTGATGATGAGGAGGGCCGTGGGGGACAGGTGCGTGGGAATGGCTGGAGGTCATACCATTTACAGAAGCCCACCATTTCCAAGGGGATACTGGCTCTTAAATATTCGGGCTTGTATATTAAGGGTTTGCAAAGGTTTCTGGATGCTGGTAGGTACCAGCTTTTACCCCAACTCTTCAACTGACACTGAGAAGCCCTAAGCCCGAAAAGACTAAACCCCAAAACCCCAACCACTTCCTTCGTAGCTGCCCTAAACCCTAAACCCTAAACCCGTCGTAGCTGCCTGTCAAAACGCCAACGAAGTCGCCAACACCGCTGCAGCCATAGGCAGCGGCTTCACCCTGCACGGTAACCAAATGGTGGGTGTCCTGTTCCCTAAAACCCTCTCTGAATCGGGGTCCCTGTTCGTGCCCTTATCGGGTTTATAGGGTTCTTATATACGAATATTCATAGGGTTACAGGGTTTCTAGAAGGGTACTGCAAGGGTTTGTTCTATATGAGTAGTTCTCAAAATCACAGCAAGACCAGAAAGTGTTGCCCTGTAGGCTCGGTAAAAGAGCACCTGGTATGCTCAAGCCTGGGCGATACATGGGCCATACAACCCTGAAGAGTTTGATATCCTAAACCCTAAACCCCAAGCCCTGAAGGGGTTGCTGTTTAAAATAGGAATGTCGGAGGCCCTAGCCCTAACCCCAAGACCGCAAACCCAAAGGCAGCGAAAAGCTTTCATCCCTGGACCACCCCAAATTAACATCCTGAACCCCATGCCTCTAAATGCTCAACGCCGAAACCCGACATCGAGCCGGCTTGCACGGCTACACTGGTTTAGGGCTTGGGGTTTGGACCACAAGGGAGGGGGTGGCACAGGGCGTGCCAAGCCCAGAGGCTGGGGATCCATGTGGGGGGTTTGACGCTTCTCGGGCTTCCCTGGCTAAGGAGTTTATGAGGGTTGTACTCGGGTGCAGGAGCACCTTCAGAGTCCTTCATAGACGGGAGGTGCTTTATTGCTGATAGGGAGCAGGGGGTGCCCGACGCAGGAAATGCCCGCATTCTGCCTTCTCCAAACCGCCTCTCCCACCCTCAGACTGGCTATCTAGAGTTAAACCCTAAACTTAAACCCTAAACCCCTAAAGCCCTAAACCGTGAATCTAGAGGGTCTTAGGTGCTCTCCTGGGGGATGCTGGATGCTTTCCCAGATCATAGGACTGATTCCGAATTTATAGAAACCCTACAGTCTACGAGATATCGGTACTTAGGACCCTTTGGGCTNNACATTCTACTACTATGTAGGTACTTAGGAGCCTAAAAGTTGGGCTACGGGTCCCCTGCATCCTACTAAGTGCTAGGACCCTTTGGGCTAGGGGTCCCCCGTGTTCGGGCGGCTCTTTACAAACCCTAAACCCCTCCACCCTAAA
>CAJNJA010008624.1:0-15332 GCA_905231915.1 Symbiodinium necroappetens
CAGTACAGCAGTAGGCAGTAGCAGTAGCAGTAGCAGTAGCAGTAGTAGTAGTAGTAGTAGTAGTAGTCGTCGTCGTAGTAGTAGTCGTAGTAGTCGTAGTAGTAGTAGTAGTAGTAATAATAGTGGTAGTAGTAGTGGTAGTAGTAGTAGTAGTGGTAGTGGTAGTGGTCGTGGTCGTGGTGGTGGTGGTGGTGGTGGTGGTGGTGTTGGTGGTAGAGGCAGCTGCAGCAGCATGACCTACTCCTTGGCTGAGTTTACCCGGCGAAGAGGCTCCTCTCCAAGCCGCTGTGGCGTGAACTGCGGTACGCGATGTACAAGCACACCCTTGGGGACCCGAATTCTGCTCAGTTCGCCCCTAAACCCTAAACCCTGAACCGTTGTTCTCGTCAGTTTAGGGTTTCTTCGCTGGGGTCCAGGGCTTTTCGTCATCGACTCTCTGCGGTGGTAAGAGTTCTATTCGCCTGAGCCACTGCCCTCTGCTATTTCAAGTTAGCATAACAGGGATCTATAGTAGATAATATGGTTTCCTTATTATGGCAACTTAGATTGAATTAGATCCCTTAACCAGAACCCAGTTTAACCCTAAACCCTAAATCCGAAAACCCTAAGCCCTAAACCCTAAACCCTCTGCTACAACCTGCATCCTCAGAGCCCTCATCGCGAAAGCCGGCAGCGGCAGCAGTACTGCGATTGAAAAATGGTTTAAGGACTAGGGTGTAGGGTGTATAGATCAGGGTTTAGGGTTTAGGGTGCTTGTTTGGTGTGTGTTGCTGTTCTCACTGCATAGCTGTCAAAAAAACATTGCTCCGATAGCCAACCCTTGCCCCCCAAAGGCAGAACCCCTAAGCCCGAAACCCTCAATGGGTAGTTTTCCACATGAGGGCCCCCGTTTTAGGTCCCCAAAATAGTAGGGCACCCCTTACAAAAAAAACCCTAAAAGGGACCCTGATTTAGCTAACTACCCTGAATCCGGAACCCTTAAGGTCGTTCTCAAGACCCCACGACCTCCTCGGGCGACCCTGAAACTGCTCCGAAGTCTGAAGGTTCAGGGTCCTGCCGGGGCCTTAATAGTTAGAATCGGGCTTGAGGTGGTATAGTATAGTTGCATATGTTGAGGAGCTCTCAGGAAGAATAGTACTAATTATAGTGGCCGCGGGTTTCCGCTTTTGAGGAGGCAGGCGGGGTCAGGCGTCTAGGATTCAGCATCCGGGGTGTAGTTTTTCCTTTCGGGGGGTTTTCGGGACAAGCAGGTGTCAGAAGATAGCAGTGATGTAGTTGCTTAGGCTTGAGAGAGGACGAGTGATGTGGTGCTGGTGCCACAGCTGCTGCTGCTGCTGATGATGATGATGATGATGACAGTGATGCGATCTTGATGCTGTTCCTGTTGATGATGATGGCGATGACATCAATAGTAGTCACACTTTTGGACTGAGAATGCGCAGAACACGATTTGCCAGGAGATCGGCTTCGTCCGCTCACTGTCTCGGTGCAGCGTCAGCGATGACCTGTGCCTCGTGCTGGGCAGGGCTGTGAGTCGAGGCTTCGGGGCAGGGTGGCATGACGACGCAGTACTTTCTGATCTGTAGATATTGAACATGCTTTGTCACCAGTGTACGTATTGTCCCCACGATATAATTCGCCTACTCATTGCTCAATCATCGTGATTTCCAATTTGGCTATCTGCCGCAATGCTTCCTGTTGGGCTGCTGCTGACGCCGCTGCTGCTGCTTCATTACTAACTAGCAATGCTGCTCCCATGCACGCGACTATTGTCAGTGCCACCACCGCCGCCACCACCGAGTTTGCTGCTACGAGCTTGTACTCCGAAGTCAGACATGCACTGGTAGCAGCAACTACGGATCTAGTGCTGATGGCATCAACCGATGTTCGGCAATGGTTGTGGTTATGGTTTTGGTCCGAATGCTTATCGTCATCACGCTCATGGGGGTGTCCGCCATACCGTCAGTGCCATCGTCATTTGCATCATGCTCATCCTCACCATTCCCAGCACCACCTCCGTTGCTCGCCACCAGCTCGCCTGGGCCTATGTCGAAAGGGTTTGAGATGTCAAACCGAACGAACCCCACGCACCCTTTGACTTGAAGCCACAAAGTGCCAAATCCAAAAAATTGAGCCGCGCGTCCCTGCGTGTAACAACACACACACACACAAACACCACAGACCCCCTAGACCTGAATACCTAAGCCATAGACTCCAAGCTCCGCAACCTTAAATTTCAGAGCCTTAACTTTACTTTGAAACTTTGTAAACCCGCAACCCTAACTTTCTCATTTTTGTCTCGAAACCCAACTCCCAAAGTCGAATTCTTGAGATCCTCCGGACCCTAGCTCCAACAACCAACCCATCCAAAAAAATAAAACTTGTGTGCGAAGCCAAACAACTCCCGTGAAAAGAACGTGTCAGTAAGGGGTCCCTGTTTGATCCCTCCCAAGGAATTCCGATGCCACGCGGCAGCTCTCGCAAGCTCTGTCGCAGCGCTTGTAACCTGGACTGCTTAGCTATATTGTGTGTGGGAGCTTCAGAGATCCTTCTGTGTAAGGAACGGCTAGAAGCCGCCCCAGAAATTATGCTCGCTGTCCAACGTGTGCGAAAGAAAGGCCAACAATAACGCACGGCTCTGACTCCGCCTTCCTGTTTAACGAGCATGTCATGCTCCAGTTGACGAAGCCCACCCCAGCCCAAATCCCCAAACCCCAAAAAAACCCGAAATCCAAAGCGCACAACACCCACACCCCTAGACCCGAAGCCGTAGACTCTGAACCGCAAAACACCCTGAATTCCTAAGCCCCGAACCCCAAAGCAATGCCAGGGAGCCCCTTGCAAGCCCTTGTAGAATCCGGCAAGTTTGTGCCTTCGAGTCTCCAAGTTAATCCTAAGCCTGACATGAACGCCTGATAACCAGGAGCCGAGAATCTGTAAACCTAGTAAGCTCTACGGAAACTCTATGGTGCTAGGTACAGGGCTAGCTTGAGGGGGGCTTCTTGAACTTACGGATTATCTTCAGGATCCTACTCTTGAAGGTTTATGTTGGGGTCTCTTTTCCCATGAAGTGCCGATGAATCGCCGTTCCCCAAGTCAAGAAGCACCATAATCTGAAGCCTCGATCCCTATAAATCACCTAATTACATCCCCAATCCTATACTCCACATTACCGGTTTATTAAGCCTTTTGTGCATGGTCACCAAGCTCTTGAGATCAGGGTCCTGAATCCTATACCACCGAAAAGGGGTCAACACCCCAAACCCTGAAGCCCGGAGGCCCTGAACCTGGCATACCGACCTCCTGCAGGGACGAAAAGAGGTGTTACTTACAGCAAAAGACTCCCAAACCAAAGATCAGTGTTTCGGGTTTCCAACAAGCTTTGAGTTTGAACTAAGACGATCCTGTAGGGTCTGCACTTCTTTCGAGACGCTTGGTCCAGGCTGGCGGCAGGGGACACGATCTTCGAACCTCGGTGGCCATCTATCGTCACCTTTGATGTGGTTCGAGGTCTTAATTGTAAGACTGTCAACAGAGCCGCGAAAAAGGAGAGCTGTAATCATAGCAACACTGCCTTGTTGCAAATGCACCACAACGTGTTTCGTGCTCAGTACGGTAAGGAGGATATTGCAGGGGATTCCAGCAGTTCATGAGATCTTGAGTGGTGTTTAGCTTCTTGGGTTTAGGGCTTCAAGTCTAAGGTTTAAAAGTTTACGGCGTTGCATCGTTTGGGGCTTCTTTACCGTTTCGTTGGATGGCAGCTTTGAGGGTCACTGAGTTCAGCAGACATCATTAGCAACTCTGCTCCATTGAGGTCTTTCCGATTGTGTCCCGGGGCCACCATTTGGGAGTAGGAATGAGTGGACCCCAATCTACACCTCAAGGTGGCGTCCACTATGTCCTTTCAGGGACTCACGCAAAAAGGTCTTAAGGGCCTGGGACTGTAGCCGAGGTGGAGACAAAGAGCACGAACGCTGGAAACTCGAGGGTTACTAGGGTTTAGGCCCCTAGTGGTCTCCTTGCAGGCTTCTTGCTTTCAATCTCTTGCGGGAAATTTCTGGTGTTCCCCCTTTCTGCTAGGAGTCTGGAAGCATGGCGCTGGATGCGTACTTCCTGGTGAAGCCCTCTGTGTGCCTCCGCGGGCAGATAGTACTCCTGAGGCTTCCTTTAAAAGATTAAAATAGTATAGAAACCTCTAGACCCTATTGCAAAGGACGGCCGCTATGCTGAACATGGGGTTCCCTTGTTGGGGGGCTGGACATGAGGATCTTGCAAGATCCTGCGAGTTCTGTTTTTTTGCGTTCTGTTTTTTCGTTTGTTGGCTTGCTATTCTTGAAAGCCCCCACGTGCTTGTCAATTCCAAGGGTGTATGGGGCAGTTGCAGAGACAGCGGTAGTGGTAGAGGTGAATGATGCCGCATTGAAGTCGTAAGTTAAGTCAGCGAGATTGCTTGCGGCGGTGGTGGTGATAGCAGTCGCTGTCGTCGTGGTCGCCGAGCGACGGCAACATTTGTTGTCAAGTTTGTGAAGGGTAATGGTAAGGAGTGTTTGCTCGGGAAAGAACTGCTAATGTCGCTTCCGGTGATGTTTCGGTCTGCAACCTAAACCCAAGGCCCGGCTTTCAATCTTCCCAAGGATCAGGGCTCTTTAAGAGATGCCCCATGAGTGGCGGAGATCTTAAGTTTCCAGGACCTGAGCTTGGCTGTGGCATCCAGTTGGTGACCCTTAAGACTACACCCGCACCTTAAAACCTAAACCCTATACCCGATTGCCTAAAGCCCACTCCCTAAACTCTTTCTCCTGCACCCTGATAAAAACAATGACTTGAGGTACAACCTAGGGCAGCTGCGGCAGCCGGTGTCCGATCGTTTCGCGGCCTTGAAAGCCCTTGTTCCCTGAACCATGCGCTCTTGTTAAGGAACCTGAAAATAGGGTTTGGGCAGTCACAGGCTATAGGGCTTTATATGAGCTTATTAGTTGGTGTTATGGGGTTTCATCAAGAGTCTTGAGGACCCTAAAGTTTTGATAGTCGTAGGGCCTTACATGGTCTAGGGATGTGGGGTTGAGGGCATTTCGGTGTTGAAGGTTTCGGACTCAGGGATTGGGGTTTGGGATTTACTTTCACGGGGTGTAGCGTTCAAGTAACCCGAAAGACACATCCCTGTGTTGCCGTTCTCCCATGCCTTGCTGCTTCAGCAACAGATCGCTGTGTTCATAAAAAGTATGAACAGCTGTCCCTTCACCTAGTCTGGCCTCTTGTATGGATATTTGCTGACATTATTGCATTCAATTTGCCAATATTGCTTGTTCTTGTCATCATCTTCAGTGTTTGCGTGGTTCGCAGTGTTGGTTGTTGACTCTCCTATATGCTGTGCTACGGCGTTATAGTTTTCATCTGTCTGGTCATCAGTGCCAGCAGAAGCACCTTGCCCGGCACAAAGACTTTCACTAGCGCGACTATCGATGGCATGATGGTCGCAGTTAGCTTTTGAACAGGTGTTGCTGGTATATCATGCCACGTCATGCTTGTTTGGAATAGGCTCGTCTGTAGGTTCTACCCACATACAGCCCGACTGCAAACGATCGTGTACAGAATGCGTCCGCACATGTTGAAGCAGAGACCCAGTCTCGGATGAAGAAGCGAAGCAGCTACAGTCCTAGTCAGAATGCCGACTCTTCTCATCGCCAGGAGGCAGCGTAGCACAAGCAGAAGCACGAACAAACACATCCGGCAATCTCGCAAGCCCTTGACGACCATGAGTCCCAAATCCTGTGAGATCGCAACATCATCATTCTCATCATCATCACCATCATCATCATCATCATCACCAGGACCATCATCACCATCCTTATCACCCCCACCATCACAATTACCATCACCATGACCATCACCATCATCATCATCACCACCACCAGGACCATCACCACCACCATCATCATTATCACCAACATCCTTATCACCATCACCATCACCATGACCATGACCATCACCATCATCATCATCATCACCATCACCATCACCATCACCATCACCATCACCATCATCACCATCGTCATCGTCATCATCATCATCATCACCGCCATCATCGTCATCAACACCGCCATGAGTTATTATCATGATCCTGACCGTCCTCGTCATCTTACTCACAGTCACAATCGTGTACACATAAACCACCATACCCAAGTTCGTCAGAATGTTTTGGACAGAAGGTAGACAGACAGATAGATAGATAGATAGATAGATAGATAGATAGATAGACCGAATGACAAGTAAACCTCGGTATCACAAACAGAAGTCTATGTGAATTATGCTGGTAAGGTATGGAAATATCAACGTAAACAGGTAGAAAGCCTGTGTATATATGTTTGTTTGTGAATAAGCAGTCAGCTGTATAGAAGTATGAGCATCGAAATCCTGTTTGTTTGTTTGTTTGTTTGTTTGTTTTTCAACAAGCAGACAGCTGCCCAGAAAAGAAACTCAACAATGTTTTTACTGCTTGTAGACATGTGGAAAATCTCAGTAGTAAGCCACAAATTACAAGGCATGATAGACAAGCCAATAAATGAGTAGTGTGGTGAATGAATATAGGCAGGTAAATAGAAGATGCAAAAAATAAATTGATAGCTAAACGAACGAAACACACACAAAAAAAAGCTGCTCAATGAATGGTATACAGGTATCTAGATTTACACAACCAAGTACAAAAGGATGTACATTGCAAAGGAACATGTGGATAAGCAAGTAAAGAGACGTGCATGTATGCATGTGTGCTACGCTATGCTGTGCTATGCTATGCTAGGCTATGCTATGCCACACATGGACGTATATGTATATGCTGTATATGTATATGTACACCTATAGGAATATAGTATATATTTACTGAAATCGCTGTATGGGTAGTTCTCTAAATTACTGTCCCTTTTTAGGCCTTATAGTAACGGACCCCCAAAAGGGACCCTACTTTAGAGAACTACACATACAGAACCACCCTAAGCCCTAAACCCTAAGCCCTAAACCCTAAACCCATCCAAAAACAAAGATCTCCGAAGGATGGGTGGCCGAGATGGGCCTCTGGTGCCCTTGGCTGCACCTCGGGGAGCTGGTGACCACCGAAGCAAGCGTGAACGTGCGGCTGCAGGCTGGTCTCCTTGGTTCTTACTAGGGAATGGGGGGAAGGGGTTATAGGGATTAGTTTAGGGTTTAGGGTTTAGGGTTTATAGGGTTTGGGGTTTAGGGTTTAGGGACTACTACTACAAGGGACTATCATAGGGATCCATTCCCCCAATGCCTGCGAAGAACCAGGGAGTGGAGTCTTACCGGGTTGTTTGAGGACATATTGTTGTAGTATGGTAAGGGGCTTTAGAGCAATTTTTCTGCCACTCTCTGGGGTCTTATGGTTAGGCTTTGCAGTAGGGCTTTCAGGGGTTAGGCTGATGGGTTTGGGGTGAAAATGAGCTCTAGCCCCAATTTAGCAGTCATGGGGAGCGTTAGACGCTGTTAGCATTCGGGCTTGAAGCGCTCAGGACTGAGAGTTTGGGTTTAGGGGCGGGGGTTGAAGCTGTGGGGCTTAGGATACAGGCTTCAAGGGCTCGTCCGGTACGGGGTAAGAGAAGGGAGATGACAGCAGACTTGCGGTCTGGGCATGTCGAGACTTCGAGACTCCATCCGGGCCCGAAACTCAAGGAAATTGTCCTGAGTCCATGGGGTCTGGGCTCTTGTAAGGTTAAAAAAGGGCATTTAACGGTTTCATAGGGTTAGGAGGGCTTTGCAAGGATCTTCTAATGTATAATCGCCTTATAACGGTCTTAACCGGATCTGAGAAAGGGGTTTACAAAGGGTGGGTCTCTACGGTTTGGGATGTCGGGATTGTAGGGCTCAGGGCTTTGCCATTTCATGGTTTTGCTGGTTGGGGTTTTAAAGTTCAAGTTTAAGTTGCAGGGGGTCGGAAGAACTGCAATAATAGCATCCTCTGGGAGTCCCTAGGTCATGCTACTATCATAGATCACCAAATCTATTGTAGTTATTCAGGCTCCTATATCACACAGCCCTCATAGAACCCTTATAGTAGCCCTTATAGAACACCGTTTGTGATTTAGGATTTTGAAACTCAGTGCCCCTGTTCTGAATCTGAAGTCTGGAGCACCCTAGCCCACAGCACTGCACTCCTCAGATCCCACCACCCCTCAACAAAGCAAGGAGCTTCAAAGACCAGACGACATGTTCTCCCTCTTCACAGCCCCCGAGAGGTTGAGAAATTTTCGGAGTGCCTGCGGCGGTCCTGGGCGCTCTTGCAGCTAGCGCAACACTATGCTGCGAAGTTTGTTCAGGCCAGTTTTTCATAGCAGTTCTACAAGGGTTTGGAGGCTTGAGGGTCTAGTCTAGGGTTAGTTGGGTAGGTTCTGGCACAAGACAGTGTGGATGGTCCCTTTACCTGCTTGCGCCGCCATGGCACCAGCCTCCTTCGCAAGATTGTCGGAGAGCGCTTGATTGTCACTATGACTTCATGCCGACTGATTACGAGCATCTGCACCAGACCGTCAAATTCAGGTCGAAAAACTCAGTTCCACCGCTACGATCTGACCAGCAGTGGAGGATGGGCTCTCCCTAGTTTCTCCTACCTGACCTTATATCCTCGATTTGGATGCAAGTTTCCAACGCTTATGCTGGAGGTTCTACGTTGGTCTATATGTCATCCTACACTTTATCGCCGCACCGACACAATGCTTCCTATGCTTACCTTTTTAGCCAACTCTTGGAGACGGTGGCTCCCAATGACGGAAACCTCTGAAACATCCCCAACAGACTGTCAGGACTGCATGTGCGCCTGTCCGCCTTTTCAGAGCGGTGCATTTCTGGATCACTAACAATATGATTTGTTCTATGCTTCCCCACGCTGGACGACGACAACTCCAACCTATCATGCAACCCTTTGAATTATTCCACTATGCTGTCTATGCTGTCTAGGAGAGCCGACATGAGGCGAACCGGGGGGACCACGGCCTTCCCATGCTCTATGCCAATATCGATTGACTTATCAGGTGCTCCTCCATCTCTTATCGGCGAGTGGTCACGAATGCCCCTTGTGCGTCGGGTGAGCTTCATCAGCGACGGTAGAAGCCTCGTTACATGCCCATCGTGCATGTAGTTTCCCTGAGCTTGTTTCCCATGCCGTATGCTTCCGCCGACTCTTTATGTTTTTCCCCGCGCTCGCGTAGTGTGGTTGCCTTCGGTCCCCGCACATTAGTCCTGTTGAAAAGGCTGCTGACGAGTGGCTTCATTCGCGGGCGAGCGAGAGAGAGAGAGAGAGAGAGAGAGAGAGAGAGAGAGAGAGAGAGAGAGAGAGAAAAAGAGAGAGCGAGAGAGGGAGAGAGGGAGAGAGTGGTTAGTTGGCTCCCGAAACAGAGCAACCACCAGTTATATATGCGGAATCATGCTCCCGCCCAAAATCGAGAACCCTAACTCTAAATCGTAAGCCCCTATACTATACACCCTACAGTATACCTAGACCTCAGGAAGATGATTCTGAGTTGCGGCGTTCTCTTTGAAGGCATCTGCTTAAACCTGCTTAAACCGCCATGTAGTCGTAAAAGCATCCAGCGGAAGTAATGGCCACGTCGTCTACAGTACCATACAGTACCAATCGGCCCAGACTCATGTTCCTTCGTAGGAATCTTCTGTCCTTGTCTGAGCCTCCGAATCCTAAACCCCGATTCAGGTTTTAAGGTTTAGGTTGGGGACCCTCGGACCCTAAACGCTCAACGGTCAGGTGATGAACGAGACCGTGACGATCACGGACATTTGGCAATGTCCTGCCAGTCTGGGTGGAGATCCCAACTTGCCTCCGGGCGGCATTCCGGTCTTGAGCCCCAACCCCAAACCGTCCTTACCATTAGTCAGAGCAACAGCAATGAAGAATAGTGGCGCGACCGAGGGCCAACTAAATGATCAAAGGCCGCAAGTCGCAGCTGTGGTCGAGGTTTTGTTAGCGGTGGTGCTGGTGGTGCTGACGGTGGTGGTGATGGTGATTGCGCTGGTCATCCTCATCCTCATCTTTCTCTCCACCTGCTCATCATCATCATCGTAATCAAAATACCGCGGGCAGCAATAAAAAACTGTCTTTAAAGGGCTCCTGAACCCACACGTTTCGGGTAGCTTAAACCCTCCAGGCTTCAACCGGAACGCCCCAGGCACTAAACCCTCAGTTTGAAGCGCTCAATCCCTCACTGAAGGGTTTAGTGTTAGCCCTGAAACTGACATCCTTAGGGTTCCTACTACATTGATAGTACAACATACCCCGAACCCTGTCCGAAGTAGCATTAGGGCCCCTCATACTATGGAGCCCTCATAGAGCCTTTATCGTCTCCAAGAGCCCTGAAAAGGTTCTGCTGGCTTTTCAAACCAGCCTTTGCAGCTGAGGTGGCACACACCCACAGAGCTCATCGTCGTGGGTAAAGCAAGAGTCTCACCCACTCCACAGTAGTTTGAAGGATTGTTTACGGGCTAGGGGATGGGGCAGCTAGGTTATTCAAGAGGGTCATGAGAAACGAATTTGGGCAACCCGGTGTCCACGACAACCTGCTCCGTCCCCTGCTTGGTTAAACTGACCGCATCATCTTAGCTGTTTTTGAAGAGGGTTATTTTCAAGGTCAGACCGATTTGTTTGTTCGCAATATGCCTGCCGACCCCCAGATCTCGTTTGAAATTTGGTGTGAGTTCTTGGAAATACCTGTCCCTCAAGATAACCACCAAGCTAGGTTACTTTTGGGTTCCCGGCAGGTTCGTTTCCTTTTAGGTTCCTCTTTAGCTAGGAAGCCCTTGTAAGGAAGTGTACGTCCAAGAGATTTTTCTTCCAAATGACTTTTAGAAGGGGTTTAGGGTTTGAGGTTTGCGCGTTGAGTTTGCAACGCCACAAGAGCCAAGAAGTGAGACTTGCATTGTACAACTCCTCCTCCCTGTAGATGTGTATGGGTTTTCAATGGCTGTACTGCTAGCTCTGAGTCTTCGGAGCTTTCCCTGAATCACAGCCTTCCAGCCTTAACCCAAGACCGTACATGTGACGCACATTCAGAAGGGAGCCTTCTTTTTCCCAAGCCCTTGACTCCAGAGTGCAGGACGTTAACAACTACCGACCCGAAGCCCTACAGCCTAAACCCTAAGCCCTAAACCCTAAACTTTAAACCCTAATCTCAACCCAGGCCCCAAACCCTAAACTTTAAACCCTAAGCCCTAAACCCAGGGTCGCACGCCCCAAACCCTAAGCCCAGGGCTTTTAGGCTGCGCCTTCCCGCGTTGAACGGGAGGAGAGGCCTCGAGGATCTTCGATGGAAGAGGGGCCTGCTCCTCCTGGGAGTTCCTTCTTAAAAGCTGGTGTGTTTTTTTTTTGTTCCATGGGGGTTTCGAGGTTTGGCTTCGAGGGGGTTGGGGGTTTAGGGGTTTAGGGTTTAGGGTTTAGGGACTTAGGGTTTAGGGTTTGGGGTTTGGGGCTTGGGGTTGCCTAAACCCGGAACCTGTTTCGAGATTTCGTTTAGAGTTTGGGTTGAGTGTTGACATGGCCATGCTTCTGCGTTAGGGGTCGTGTTTTTGGGGCCCCTCTCGGAATCCTGCAGTTTCGGGTTTAGTCTCGGGTTTCGGAGCCCAGAAAGCTCCTCATCAAAGGAAGGAACTCCCATCTTGACACGAATTCAGATGGAGATGGAGATGGAGATGCGTCGCGCTTGGCAGGTGAAAAGATCGGCATCCATCTGTGGGGTTTCTTCCGCAAGCCGCAAACTGAGGGTCCTTGCTACGAAATGCCACTCGACAGTAGCTGAGGTGCAATATTGGAGAGGAGCACATGGTATGGAATCTATGTCTACTAACAGACTGAGGCCCGACACCTTAATAGCTAAACGCAAGTCTTTACAGACATTCCAGAAGCTGGCAGAAAAGGAACGGCATCGAATTACCTTGAACCCCAAGCCCGAGACCCGAAACCTAACTCGTGCAACCTAAGCCGTAAGTGAGCCGTAAGTTTTTGTTCTGGTTTCGGGCTCAGGGGGTCACGCACTCACCGGCTTCGGAGTGATCAATCCGATGATTACGGAGTTTGGGAGCACAGACAAAGCAACAACCACAACAAAGCCTAGGCCCTAGACTCTTTACCCTAGGCTCAAGACAACCACCCGCTCACTCGAACACACACGCATGCTAAACGCGAGGCCTTGGGTTTCGGGCGTTTCTTAGGTAGTTTCGGGGTTTCGGTCTTTAGTCAAAGCCCGGAGCGTTCGAGGCCCAAGGAGCGCGAATCACATGGCTGGATGGAGCAAGCCTAGACCCTGAACTTTAGAGTTTAGGGTACAGGACTCGCGGAGATTGCATTACATTCGGCTCGTCCTAGTCTCAAGAGTTTACTGTTTACTGGTCATACAGGTCGCCTTATCCTAAGCCCAATTCCATGGCTTGATTTCACTCCATGTAACAGCCGGTGCTGCGCAGCCGAGACGATGAAGCAAGCCACAAACCCTACACTCCGAAGCGCTGAGCCCCTTAAAAGCCAAAAATCCTAAGCCCTACGGTTGATGATTTAAATCCTGCATTACCCATAAGCAGGAATATATACCATTAATCCCCATAGTTTATACCATTAATTCCCATAGTTTAGGGTCCTTAAGGTAATGCAGGATTTCTATCATCAGCAGCCCCTAAGCCCTAAACCCTAAACCCCTAAACCCTAACCCCTAAACCGTGGCATCATCCACAGTAAGTCCCAAGTCCACCAGTCCCATCCTAGTGGCCGCGAGTATGGGCACGGAAGTGCTCACGCCAGAAGGTGCGTCCTTCGTCTTGGCCAGGAGGTGTACTAGAGGGCCCTTAAAAAAAACCTATATTATTTGGGGTTCCTGATTCTTGTTATAGTATACCATATCCCAAAATCCTATCCTAATTATCAGGGCCCCTGCAGTAGGAGCATGAGTAGATCTGGCAGCAGGTTCTGTTTGAGGTCCCCGTTCATTTACTTGAAGACCTCTCCTCAAAGCTATGTTCTGACTATATCTCTGCGATTCCTTTCACCTTGGACTGGCATAAGTTTTGAAGGTTTAGGGTTTAGGGTTTTGGGTTTTGGGTTGAAGATGCTGCATGCCTAGATTGGCCCTCATTTCATGAAGCTGGGACCAAGAGTTGATGAAGCTGGAACAAAGAAATAATCGAATGAGTCCTTGTGTGGCACGGAAAGGCCTTCTGTTCGGCCGTCTTTATTTATGGGTTCCAGAAGGGTTCCAAACTAGTTATTCCTTGTTGTGGATATGTTTGATTCCCCCCTCTTGGGCCCTGGAGGACCTGATGTACGAACGCTTTAAAGGGCAAACCTAGTAAAAAGGGTTCCACAAGAACCTTAGTAATACTACTAATACTAATACCACTACTGCTACTAATACTACTAACCGTACTAATACTAATAACAATAACAATAACAATAATATATGATAATGATAATAATGATAATGATACTAATACCAATACCAATACTACTACTACTACTACTACTACTTCTACTTCTATATAGTACTAATACTAATACTACTACTACTACTACTACTACTACTACTACTACTACGACTACGACTACTACTACTACTACTACTACTACTTCTATATAGTACTAATAATACTAATATTACTAATAATACTAGGTTTTTCCCGAAACGGATCTCGATCGTCTCGGTCGGCCGATTCTGGACGTGCTGGGCGCGAGAGCCTGCACACGCGCGCGCATGCCTTTGCAGTAAGGAGGGGTTTAGGGTTTCGGGGTGTAGGGCCGTTTAGTGTTTAGGGTTTAGGGTTTAGTGTTTCGGGTTTAGTTTTTAGGGTTTAGTTTAGGGTTTAGGGTTGCGGGATTCGGGTTTAGGGAATGTATGGAAAGTGGCAATTCGTGACATCGTGACATTGGGGTTGGTGCACCTGCAGTTGAGTGCCTTCGCATCTTTCAAAGTCACACGGCGTTGTATCACCGCTAAGCCAAAACCCCCAAAACCCCTGAAGGGGATTTTGGGCTAAACCCTAAACCCTAAACCCTAAAACCCTAAAACCCTAAAGCCCTAAACCCTAAGCCAAAACCCCCAGAACCCCTGAAGCCCAAAACTCTCCAACCCCCGACTCCCAGACTCCAAAGCAGCATCGATCCATGGCCCAAGATCGTGTGAGAACCCTCGATCCTAAACCCCCTAAACCCCCTTAAACCCCGAATACCCTAAGCCCTAAACCCCGCTTGAACCCTAGATCCTAAACCCCTAGAACCAGTAAATCCTAAACCCTAAACCCTAATGTCACCTAAACCCTAAATCCTAAGCAAAGCCCCCTTTTTGGCTTCCTGCCTGGGCCCCGGAAGGCTTCCGCGCCGATGGCCGAAGGGTCCACGAGCCCAGGGGCCTCCAATGCTGCGTCGGCAGCGGGGGGCTCTGTTGTCCACACATTTTTGTTAAAGAAAGGTTCTGTTGCTGCTTTTTTCGGTGTTCGGCTGTGTGTCTGCAGCCTTTTTGTTAGAAGCTCTTGGTGAACGTTATTGCGGGTTTTGTTTGCGGTTTTGAGAAGGGGTGTGGGGTTCAGGGCCCGTGCAAAAGAGGGGTTGGGGGAGTTTTGGAGTCTGACACCGGTGGTTGGCGGTTGCTTTTCGTTGAATCCTGAAGTTCAGCCCTCAGGCGGGGGTTTCCGAAAATAGGGGACCCTAACACAGTACCCCAAATGGTAGGATCCTTACTATAAGGAACCCAAAGTAAGGTACCCCTTCTTTTCGGAAACTCCCAGGTGGTGGGCGGGGCGAGGCTGATGGCTATGCCGTCTTCGAGCTTGGCAGTACGAAGGCGGAGTTGGACTGCGCTCTGATCGTGGTGTTTTTTCCAAGGTCAACCGTAAGTGGCATTAGAGTTTTCTTTTCCTTGCGATTGTTTTCTCATTGCGACTGTTTTTCCTGATCCTGATCCTGATCCTCCTCCTCCTCCTCCGCCTCGTCGTCCTCCTCCTCCTCCTCCTAAACATCTTCGTCTGCACCGCAGCTGTTGTTGTGGTTGCTGCTGCTGTTGCCTTTACCGGCCGAAGCATGAGATTCTGAGATGATGACGATGATGATGACTCTTATCGTCACCATGTCGATGACGCTGATTCAACAAGTTTGTTTCCTATAGCTCCTTTTCCAGTCTTGACAGGCTCAGGGCTACGGGATCTATGCGGATGTTTAAGCTTCAACTCGTTTTTTTCAGAGTTCTGAGCGCATAATGTTATGTGTCGTGATGTACATTCAGAAATAACTTTAAACGCTGCGCGTCGTCCGCATCGGCCCGGCCGTATGTTGGGAGGAA
>CAJNJA010008625.1:0-14911 GCA_905231915.1 Symbiodinium necroappetens
TGTTATGACTATGACTATGATCATTATAGACGAGCCCGGGGCACAAGCAAGAACCCGAAGCCCGGACAAACTCGCTGTGTGCCCCGAGTGGCGGCAGGAAGAAGCATCGGACCATAGACAAAGACGGGACCCCAGTCGGCCTGCGTCTTCGGAGATTTAGGGTTGCGGTTGCTTTTTTGTGTACAGCGGGGCTCTAGGGCTCTAGGACTCTAGGGTTTAGGAGGGGACCCAAGGCAGCCCGTGCATCGGAAGGTCAGGTCTTGCAGGGCTTCGGGCACTCAGTGACTGAATGCTTTCCACTGCTTTCCACAGTGCTCGCGGCAACATCCCTATCACCAAGTCTTATCATCACAACAACCGTTGCCATGCTCATCGCCTTCTTCCCAACCATGAGCACCCGCAGCCCTATCCGAACCGCAAGCCCGCCCGAAACAGCAGAAGCAGCAGCACCACCACCACCACCAGCACCACCACGACCACCGTCGACATCATCAAGAGCTATCAGAAAGCAATGAACAACCGTCGGGAAACATCGGGAAAGTAGATAAAGGATGATACTGCAGTGTGTCCAAGCAACTTCTGCTCAGTTGACTGTGCAACGCTGCACCATAACCGTGACGACAGCACACGAACAGCTTGAACAGCAAGTGCCGCTAGAAAACCGAGGCGACAGGTCACTGTGACTGCAATATATGGCAGCCTGCAGCTGAAACCAACTTGAAAAAAGACACGACATCAACGAAGCAAGAGCATCTCTAAAGCCTCATGACAACAAGCCTGCTCCGAAGACAAAGGACGGCAAGCAGCTACCGAAATAGTGCTGTATGTGCATAGTCGCCGTAGCTCTGGCAGAAGCAAGTAGTTGTCGGAGTAGCCGTAGCAAACGACATGCAAGCGCGAAGAACGATGCACAGACAATGGTCCCCAGCCCGGAACCGCTTCCTAAGTGCTCGGACGCCCAAAACACAACAGTCGAAGGGATTAGATGTGTGCAGCCCGCCCTTTCAGCTCTGACACCTGGATGCTCTTCATGGCATCCTCGGCGGCCAGAGCGATTCGTGGGCCCAAGAAGGGATCATCCAGCTCTTCGCCCCATACCTGCGCTTGAGTCTTTCTGGAGCTACTCAACGGTCCGTGATCTGCTTCCTTTGCTTGCTGGCATTGCTTCGCCGTTGGCTTGACTTCGTGTCTCACATGCAACCCTAAACCCTAACCCTAAACCCCTAAACCCTGAACCCTAAACCCTAAACCCTAAACCCTAAACCCCTAAACCCCTAAACCCTGAACCTAAACCCTCGACGCTCCCCCCGGCGGACCGGCGGCCGCTGCTTTACCTCCTCGGCATGAGCTACGAGGCCAGCTGAAAGAGCAGCCAGGGGGTCAGCAGCTTCCTGGTCTCTCAAGCGGTTTTTTGGTGTTTGTTAAAGGTTTGGGTGTTTGGGCTTTAGGGTTTGTTGGGTTTTTGGGCTTCGGGGGCTCAGTGGGTTTAGATTTTAAGGTTTAGGGCTTCTGAGGCTTGAGGAACTTCATCGGGATCCTATTATCAGGACCTTTCAACAAAGGGGGCTTTCTCATCAGGGGTCTACGGTAGCAGGGCTTGTAGCATTCTAAGTTCTCGATTCCCTTCAGGTTCAACTTCGCGGGTTCCGGCGCTCGTCGTAGGGCTTCGGGACCTCCAGCACGGCTCTGAAACATCCTACGACCTTGCGGCCCAAAGCCGACCCGGGCTTGAAACCCTACCCTCAAACCCCAAGCCTCAACCCCATGGAGCCCCTAAACCCTAAACCCTCCCCCCTAAACCCTAAACCCTATGCCCCACCCTAAACCCTAAACCCTATAAACCTTATGCCCTAATTACCCTAAACCCTACACCCTAAACCCGACACCCTAAACCCTGCACAAACTCCTTCGCCGGCTTCTTCTTTTCCAGGCCGGCATGGGCCGCAAGGCTTTGGACGGCCGAAGCGAAAGGGTCGGAGGCCGCTTCCTCGCATGGCAGCGGGCTTTGAAGCACTCCCTGAGGATTCCTTCACGTTTTAAGCTTTAGGGCTTAGGGCTTAGGGCTTAGGGTTTAGGGTTTAAGGTTTCGGGCTTAGGGTTTCGGGTTTAGGGTTTAGGGTTTCCTTCCCGGAGTCCGAGGATTTCCTAGGGGATCCTCAGGGGCTATGGGATCTTCAGGCATTACTTCAGAATCCCTCACCTTTCAGGAACTACAGCCCGGGCCCAAGGAGCTCGTCCGCGCTTGACATCTCCATAGCTGAAGCCCTAAACCCTAAACCCTAAACCCTAACAGAGCTGAAGGATGCTCTCCGTCCGGGCCATCAAAAGCTCGAAGCCCAGAATGTCCCTCATGCCATCTCAGGGCCTCTAGAAACCCCCAGACTGCAACCATGCAACCCCCATTCATGAACCCTGCAAGTCTTGGGAAAGCGTGAGAATAGGGTTTCGTGGTGTGCTATGTTCTGACTAGAATGGGGGACTTTGAGAAGATACTACTTAGCCATAAACTGCTTATCGTACTTACAGTATAATGACATACCCGAACACCGTCTTCCAATTATTGAGGACCCTAGATGCCGTGCCTCCGGTTTCTTGGCCTCGAGACCTGCGTGTGACGCTAATCCCAAGGCCGCCGCAGCCAAGGGGTCCATGGCTGCGGCTCTCGGTGCCCCCTTTAGGGTTCAGGGCTTAGGGTTTAGACTACAGCTTATATCTTTTTTCGGAGGGTTTGAACCGGGTTGTGGAAACCTTCTGGTGCTGCTCTGGGGTTTGTGTGGATGCCTAAAAAAATAGCGCTCCATCAAGATTGCTGCAACTCTTGATTTCGACTTCGAGGTATCAGAGGTCTTATGAGTACTGGTCCGAGTCCGTGCTGCAATAGACGATTTCGCCCCATCTGTTGAACTTGGAGGGCTTCTTTCTGCGATGAGGAAAGAGCCAAGCTATGTGGCGAATATTGTGAGTTTGGGGCTCGTGCAGTGCAGGGCCATTCTATCGCCCTACGCCAGCATGTCTAACAACCTGCAGATTTACAAAATCGCAGATGACAGCACGAAAAACTAGTCCTATGGACAGCCCAAGCTTGTCGCGAATAATTCGAGGAGATGGGGGGATTGGGGTTGAACTGTTGAACTGTGGTAAGAGCAAGATCAACCACTTGTAGCTGAAGCCAGCATTCGGCTTCAGGGGCAAGGGTTGAGGAAAAAGGGCCTTTGTTGTGAAGTCACTCAAAGAGACCTCCCACTATAACCACCCAAAAAGGTACATCCTAAGACCTGAACCCCAAATCGCAGTGCGGCCACCCGGAACCCCAAACCCTGTAAGACACAGTAAGCCCCAAAACCTGGGCCCTTACGCCGTTCAAGCCCGAACTCACCCTAGGGCCTTCAAAGTCTAAACCTGCAGCCGCAAACCGATCTAGGGTTTAGGGTTTAGGGGTTTAGGGGTTTAGGGTTTAGGGGTTTAGGGGTTTAGGGTTTAGGGTTTAAGGTTTTTTTTTTAGGGTTACCCTTAACCCGATAGAAGCCGTACAGCAGCCTGTTATTGTAATTCATTAACCCGTCAAAGAGCAGGCCGCTCGAGCGCAAAACGGTCCTACCAGGACGACAGGCTACGAAGCTTGGGGCCTTGTGCGAATGACGGGTTTAGGGTTTAGGGTTTACCCGGTTTAGGGTTTAGGGTTTAGGGATTGGGTACGGTTTAGCCGTTTGCGGGCTCTATGGCGACGAGACGGAGGACGAACATGAGGGACCTGAAGTGGCGGGATGAGATCGTTGGTCAGAAACAAGACGTGTAGCACGATGTGAATGTCGCAAACTACTCATACTGCTACTATCTACTGCTAGGCCTCCCCCATGCATACAGCTCGGTAGATTTTTTCCGAACAACAATCTTCTGCGCAAGTGTTGGGTCAAAGTCGGGCCGAGTCAGGCAAGCCAAGCGTCACCCAAAACTCTTGGGCTAATGTAGGCACCTGAATAATTTAGGGGGCAGTAGGAGGGACCCCCAGAAGGGACCCCTAATCCTAATACCCTAATATAACCCTACATAACCCTTATATACCCCGTATATGGTCTCGTAAAGCCCCTATATAACCCCAAGGGTCCCTTTAAGGGTCTCTCCTTTAGTCCCTTGGGGCCCACTATACTGTACTTATAGCAAGGGAACCCTGAGAATTAATGTAGGTAACTATCCAGGCTTCTATATTCGCGGTGTAGGGCCTAGATGCAAGAGTTGAAAAGGAGCCATCTCTGCAAGATTGGTATTTCCATGCTGAGGACACGGATTTGACAGTTTGGCGAGTCGCTGTGGCCAGAGGCTCTGCCGATGAGGCCAAACAGGTTGCGCAAGAAAGAGCATCCGTGGCTCATCAGGAATGCGGCTTAGGGTTCAGGGCTTTGGGGAGATCCCGACACAGTCATGCCTAAAGCCCCGGCGTGAACTTTTAGCAGCATCTTCGTTTGAGCCACAGAGAGCCGTCTGCCTGGAATCAAGTTCCGCACGAATTCACGGGCTGCAGAAGCCGCGCCCCACTGAACCCCATGTCACTTCGATGAAATGTAACATGAGCCAGACCCTCAACCCTAAACTCCTAAACTCCTAAACTCCTAAACCCTAAACCCTAAACCCTAAACTCCTAAACCCCAAACCTTAAACCGATCTGTAGAAGGTCTTCGGCTTGCAGAGGCGGGTCGTGGTGGGGATGGGCCCTCTTCGAGCCTGCTCCTCTGAGCACAGGAGGAGCCCTTCAATTCTTCTTCCATGGGCTGAGGCGAGATTGGTGCCAACCTCTAGAATCTCCTCCTGCCGCTTAGTGTCTCGAACACGTAAGAACACCAGTGGCTAGCATGATGCAACGATAACAACAAGAGCAGCCTAAATCGCAAGAAGAAAAGCAACAACTCAACATAGCAGTGCAGCCAGAACTAATGCTGCTAGTTCTTCCTACAGCTAGCTGCTAGCAGTATCTCTCTGTTCGGGCTGCATGAGCAACAGCAGCAACAACAAAAACAAAAACAACAGCGTCAAAAAGACTTCTCCGTTAGCATTCCAACCACCGGCATCCTACAAGTAGCAATGCTAAAAACAAGCAGAATTACACAGACTGTCCCCTGCACCACCTTGCTTCGCTACAGCACCGACGGGCACAGGATCCATGACTCGTCCCTGGCCCTCCTGCCTGGCCCTGGAATGCAGTAAGGATCCATGGACGTCCAACAAGCACCACAACTTCACAGATGTTGCCAAAAGAGAACTTTGGAAGCGGCGGACTTCGAGGCTGTTGGCTTGAACTCCTAAGATGCACTGATTCATCCGGTTGATATCTAAACTTACACCAAACTACATACACATAGACCTTGAGTGTCTGCATAAGGCTCGCTCGCATTTTTGGGTTGAGCAGCTTGGGGGGGTACGAACGTCCGTAGCTTCCAGCAAATGCAAACGGGGCTCATCAACGACCCCCGCAAAGCCGAGCTTTCCCTGTTCCTCGGCGGATGAGGCTGCGAAGCTCCATGCAAATCATCTCCTTCAGGCAGAAGATGTATTGGATGGTTGGTTTCAGCAGGGTTTGGGAGCTTTAACCTACCTGGTCACCAGATTCCGCGTGTCGTGCATCAAAAACTTCAACACTCACGCGATCCCGAGGAGAGAGTGAGTCACAACCTCCTATTCGGGCAATTTTTGGAGACATGTCGAAGGCAGCAGACCCATTCCAACCAACAGGCAAACGCTTCTCCCGCAGAAGTTCAGTGGCCGTGTTCCATACAGCAGACAACCAATTGCCAAGCCTCTTCCCTTTTGACTCAGGATTGCAACCTACGACCGTGCTCAAAGCAGCTTGGCCCCTGACACCTGTTAATAGGCCTCATGCATCGGGAAAGGACGCTCTGAACCCAGCACCGGGCCACGAGAAGCATGGGCGGTGTTCACCCTGCTTAAACATGTAATAGCTGTAGGCTGTAGCTACCCTCCCCCCCCAACCTCTCCCATAACTACACATCAGCCTTCTTAAATGCCTGAACTGGAAAACTCTTCATGTTAACCCCAAGCCCGACGCACTAAAGCATAAGCAATAACCCTACGCCCCCGCTCGAAGCCTAAATTAGTCCAAGACCCCCGAACCCAAAGCCCAAAGACTACCCACAACCCCCCTGATCCCCAATTATTCTCAGGCCCAAACACAATGTGTCCTCATCCCTGGAGGTTTCCCATCAGACGCCGCCCATCAGCGCTGGGATGACGGGTGGCGGCGGAAGCTGCAGTTGCGGCCTCTCGAATGAAGGGCAAAGTGGGTGCATAGGGGCTTCATGAAGTATGCTCTGGCTTGTTTGATAGGTTCATACGCTTTACCTAGATTTGCTTCTGTGCAGACTAGCAGGTGCGAGCTTCCATCGCAAACCAAGCATGTCAAAAGAGTTCGGAATTCGGGAAACGAGCCTTACATGGGCGCACGGCTACCCAACGCATCAGTTGATGCGGCTTGTCTTATGTGCTGACCTCTGCATCGCCGCCACCACCGACTTCAGCAGGTCCGCTGCCTGAACTCCCAATAGACCGGCGGGCGGTGCGGGAAACACAGGAACTACTAACTACTCCTGCATGTTGAGTCATAGCTATATGTACAGAGCACACTCTATTGGGTCGCTGTTCTTCCTGCAGCTTCTGGGTCCTCAATCTCTGCTCCGGCCGCATTTACGTGTATTGCAGCTAGCAACCCCCCTGTGAACTTTGCCAAGTTTGGCGTACAAGTACCCCCGAAATTGCCCAAAAAACAACAGGGCTCAAGGGAGCAGTACCAACAGTTAACCCGGGGTCACGGGCACCGGGTTAAGAAGCAGCTTGTCAAGGAAAGGGTTAGGACGGTTAGGGGTTCAGATTTCCTGAAAAACGACCAGCCGCCGAGTCTGCAGACTCTGGGTAGGGCTTTGAGGCATCTCAGGAATTGAAACTTGGGACACATCCAAAACCCCAAACTGGGAACCCCACTGCAAGGCCGGATTAAGGAAATGCAGCTGAACCAAACAAGGTCAGGCAGGCTCTAAAGATGGGTTACGGCTCCCTTGCGTCGGAAGACTTGGAGCCGCACGTCCAGCAGCCCCATCTGCAACCGATGAATGATGCCGGGCACCTGTTTCGGGAAAAAGCGGCGCATGGGACAACTGGAGGAAGCGCAGGAAGAAGCCGTCCCTGAAATCGGCCAAGGCCGACACAGATGGTGATGATGATGATGGTGATGATGATGATGATGATGATACAACTGATCACGCACCTTGATCCTGATGGTGACGAGAATCATGGCGATGTTGGTAACGATGATGCCGCTATTGATTTTGGTGATGACGGTAGTGATGGTAGTGATGATGATGATGAACAGCATGCAACATGATGAAGAAGCTGAAGCTGAATCTGAAATTGAAGCTGAGGCAGAAGCTGATGCTGAAGGTGAAAACGATGGTGAAGGTTAAAATGTTGGTGATGATGATGCTGATGATGATGCTGATGATGATGACGATGAAGATGATGAAGATGATGATGATGCCAATGATGATGATGATGATGATGATGATGACGATGGTGATGCCGATGATGATAATGATGATGATGACGGGATGACGAAGAAAATTATGATCTTTTCTTCACTCGCCACAAAGGGAGGCATTCGGGGTGAGGGATCAAAAAATTGAATAAAGATCAAACAATTAAGCCTCAGGATCAAAAAATAAAATTAAGGACAAAAAATTAAATATTAAACTCCTATTAAAATCCTAAAACTACTAATGCCTCACTAAACAAGGATCAACAAAAATTAAAGCGAGGGGGGTTGGGGGGGCACAGCACCCCCCCCCCCATTTGCAAACGCAATGCTCGCAATGCTCGCAGCATGGGTTTGGAAGGGACTCGTAGCAAGCTTTGCCGGCTTTAAAAAAAGCGTGGGGTTCGGGTTGCAAACGCAATGCTCGCAGCGTAGGTTTGGAAGGTACTCGTATGCTTTGAAGCAAGCCTTGCCGGCTTTATTAAAAAAAGCGGGGCGGGCGCAGCCCCCCCCCCCATTTGCAAACGCAATGTTCGCATCATGGGTTTGGACACAATGGCGACGAAGGTGACCACGACTGGTTACTTCGAGGTCAACTGTTACCAACACCTTGCAAACGAACTGCCCGCCTCGTGTCGAGGCACCGTGGCCGCCGCCGACGCGCCAGCCGCCAGCGCAGGGCCAAGAGCCCGGAGCCAAATACGGCAAATCAAATCCTGAATCGACTCCGATCGACAAATTACCGACTGTGGCATGAACCCTTCCCTCTCGGCCGGAATCCTAAGAGCAGGGGCATAACACCCTTGACCCAATGTAGAAGCTTGAATGATTACCAATATTCTACGGTTGATGATATATATCCTGCATTACCTTAAGGACCCTAAACTACGGGAACGATGGTATGTTCCTTATTATGGGTAATGCAGGATTTATGTCATCAACCGCGTTCTAAGTGTTCAGGCCCCTACATCGGCCCTGTGCAACGGGGCAGTCCTGAAATCGAATCACCAACTGCCACTGGAGAGGAGCCTCCTGTTGCTGGGCGATCACAGGCTTTTGGAATTTAGGGTGTTTTGGGATTTAAGGTCAAATTCCAGTTTAGGCCCTAGGCCTTAAGCCCTAAACCCTAAACCCTTCAAGGCTAGGACTTACGGTTTAGGGCTTAAGGCTTAGGGTTTGAGGTTCAGGGCTCCGGGTCCAAGGCTGAAGGCGAACGGGGTGGCTGTTTGTTGCGGCCCATTCTGTCGCATCATTACATACATACATATACATATATATATATGCACATACGTATGTATATACATATACATATGTATGTGTGTGTGTGTGTGAATTGTATATATATATATAGATGGATAGAGCTTGTTGAATCCATGCGTTGTTTGTCCGTCTTACTTGCTCTACTTCGCTTGTCATGACAAGCAGATCAGGCGGCTGCTCAAATTGTTGCTGGAGCTTCCTTTGTGGGCTATCTCTTCGTGAGCGCTCGTTGGAGACAAGGCGGTCGGAGAAGCATGCTGAAATGGCAGACAGTGAGCGCTGTCGTAGTAATTATGCAGAAACAGTAGTGTGTGCTGTACTCGCAGTAGCAAGATCACTGGCCGAAGTAACCTTCAGACATTGCGCTTTTGTACCTCGGACCTGCGAGCGACGAAGCCCTTAACCCGAAACCCGAAACCCTAAACCCCTAAACCCTAAACCCTTAACCACAAACCCGAAACACTTTCCCCGTAGCTCCATCCGGGCCTTCGCTGCATCACGGCACAGGGCACCTGGCAGCAAGGAGTCGAACCTAGGGTTTAGGGTTCAGGGTTGAGGGCTTTAGGGTTTAGGGTTTAGGCGGTTTAGGGGTTTAGGCGGTTTAGGGTTTATAGGGCTTATAGGGTTTATAGGGTTTAGGGCTTATAGGGGTTATAGGGGTTATAGGGTTTATACTATCCCTTTACCTTATATTGGGGTCCTTATAATAAGGATCCTACTAATTAGGGTCCCCTATTTTCGGACACCCCCAACATGACTGTGCCGCTTTGCCTGCAAGAAAACGGAGCATCAAAGGAATGTTCATATTACCTGTAGAAAACAAACGGAGCATCAAAGGAATATTACAGTAATTACAGTACTTGCTTCTGTCATCACTTCTGCTCCGAGTTGAAAAGTTTGGGATGCGGCGGCATGTCGGCTTGGGAATTGGGATTGCATGGTGGAGAAGTCCTACGCCCTAGCAAGATCCGCACCAAACCAGAAAAACACGAAATCTCATGAATACCCGTAGCCATACGCAATACAGGGGCCGTGTTGATTGGAACTGGAGAGACATGAAAGGGCCTTGCTGGCCTGCCATAACGAAAATGTTGTGTAGCAGAGTGTAGTAGCTCATAATAGAGTGTCATAGAATGTAATATAGTGTAATTGAGTGAACACAAGTATCATACAGTGTCACAAGGTATCATATAGTGTCATACAACATCATAGTATCACGCAGTATCAGGAATGATAATCAATAACTCTGGCCAAACAAGAACCATAGCCACCGTCAAACTCGAACTCGTCATCATTGGCGTCGTCGTCATCACCCACACGAGTATCATTCTAACTCTCATGGTCATGCTCGTGCTTTCCACGATCCTAAACCCTAAACCCTAAACCGTCACAATCAATCCAGTGCTGTGCTGGTCGCTCACAAACTGTGGGACCCACCCGCCTGGAAGAAAGGGCACAAAGCGGATGCAGTACATCGGCTCCACCCCCTGGGAGCCTGGTGAGATGGCTTCGGTGAACGGGGAGAAACCCTTCTGAGGAGTCTTCGATAGGCTACGGGCCTGCAAGCAAGCCGTGCTTCAATCATGTACCTCGGATCACGATCCTCTTGGCGAGCATCGAAAGCCGCCGATGTTCTGGGGTTTCCGACTTTAGGGGCTTGGGTTTTGATGTTTGAAGGGCTTGATGGGTGTGTTGTGCAAGGCTCGCCCTAAACAGTCATAAGGTGCAGATTTATGGCCCATCCGCGAAGGTGGCGGCTGAGCCCCCCGGATCTTGAAGCCCCTCCCCCCCCCAAACCTCCAAACCGACACAAGTTCTGTGGAACCGGGACCGGCATAACTACGTCCAAACCCAAAACTGGAAGCAAGAACAAACCTCGTGAGAAAAAGAAACCTAGACCAAAGAAACCCGGGCAAAAAAAAGCTACGCACCCTAGAAGCCCTCGTCTCGGCCAACCCCTTCGAGAACTGGATGCCTTGTTTTTGGGGGGTTCCCTAGGGTTCCTGAAACCAAGGTTCATGCAATAGGGTTTAGGGTTTAGGGTTCCCCATGGTTCCTGAAACCAAGGTTCATGCAATAGGGTCCCTTGTCCCTAAACCCTAAGCCCCGAATGCTCCATGCAGAGCTCTGCTCCCTGCCTGTGCATGGAGAGATCCGCAACTTGTGCCTTCCACGCAGGTCTGGCTTTACTGGGGTTTTAGGGTCCACTTCGGCCCCTGTTAAGAAGAGGCTAGGGTTTTAGGATTCAGCGTTCAGGATTTGGGGTCGCACGTCGCTGCGGACTGGCGGCGCGGCCTTACTCATGCAGCTCATGGGATGGGGTTGAAGCTTCAGGGTTTGGGGTTTCGGGTTTAGGGCCCGAAACCCAAACCCTTACTTTCAGGGTTTGGGGTTTAGGGTTTAGGGTTGAGGCTTCAAGGTAGAATTCCGTGGCGTTGATATCCCTGAGCCTGGTCCAACCGAGCATGGGGCGAGAAAGGAAGAGATGGGCCGATTGGAGAAGAAGTTGAAGAAGAGCAAGAGTGGCAATGAGAGTAATAACAGTAATCATGAGAATAACGGTACTGATAACACTAAGAGTCATGATAGGAATAAACGGAAATTGACAGCTAAGGGTACACAATGATAACACTAAGAGTCATAATGGAAATACATGACAAAGAACAGCTAAGGGTACACATTGCGGGCAGCCCCACCAAAGCCGTAGTCGGGAACCTTGGGGACTTGTATTGTTTGTCAATATTCAGGCTCCTAGATTATGTTTGCTCTGGCTGCAGGCGGTGCAGCTGTAATATAGGGGCCTCAAGAACTAGAACAGACTTTGGGGTGTATGATATAATATTCTTACATTAAGCAACCCCAAAAAGGTTTTGGTAATTATTTAGGCCCCCCCCCCCCCATTAACAGGATCTTGCCAAGCATGGTCCAAAGATTCCTGCCTGCCCAAGGCCGAAGGTAGGAAAAAAAAAACAAGACTGTTTTGGGGCTCCTTATCACAATAATAGCATTCTACCCAACACCCCATTCTAATTTTTAAGACCCCTCCTAAGTTTCAAGGCCCCTATAAGACGACAACTGCAGCAAGCAACGTCTTTCAGACCCTGCCTGCCACGAAAGAGGAGGACTCCAGCCCCAGGCCCGGTGCATTCTGCCAGCAGGAGCTTTGCAAGTTTAGGGCTTGGGACTTGGGGATTCGGGCTTGGGGCTGAGGACTTCGGGTTTAGACTGCTTATTCACCCTTCGGGTTTAGGGCTTAGGGTTTCGGGTTTAGGGTTGTGGAAGATTGGGCCATCTGACTGGGCATGCGCTGAATCTTCCAACAAGAGATGGCATCCATCAGCAAACCCTAAAAGTCATAGGCAACATCAAGCCACTCAATCCAAAGAAGGAAAAACTTGCAACGACCAGCTATCAGGGTGATATTGAGAGGCGTGGAGTTAGGTGTTGAGGCTTTGGTGGCGGGGTTGAAGCATACTGGTTTGGGCGGCTGCCTATCTTTAACACAACTTTCGCAAAGGGCACTTCAAGCTGCCAGACTCGCCCGAAAGGAACTTCGAAGAGGAAGATGAAGGAAGCTCGAGGCCCGAAATGTGCATTTTACGGCTCTTCAAGGCTACAGACAAGTGAAGGTTTCTGAAGAATACTAGCTGAGCAGACCCCAAACCCAAGTACAGAACCCGTACAAAATCTGATTGCCGTATGTTGATTATTCTCATTGCTCGTGCTATAATGACTCGTATTGCTCTTCTTCTGATGATAATACCAACAATTCGCACGAACCTGATTTTCATACCAATGCTCCTCTTACCCTAAACCCCAAACCCGAAACCTCGTGCATACCTCAAGGCTGCCAGCTCACCAGGACCGGCAGCCTACGGCACGGCAGATGCGGGCGCGGGCCGCCCGGAGGAGGATGAACTTCTGCTGCTGGCAAGTCTTCAACCTGATCGGACCATGGGTTTGGGGTTTTGGGGTTTAGGGTGTAGGGTGGAGTTGGGAGGTCGGGGGGGAGGGAAGGCTTCTAGATTTAGGGCTTCTGGCTTCAGGGGTTGAGGGGTCGAGGGTTTAGGGCTTCGGCTCGTGGAGTTTGCGGCGTGCACTCCAAAGCCAAACATAGAGGCCTTCATAATTAGAATAGGGCTTTGGGGGTATATTATACTAGAATTATCATAAAGAACCCTAACAATACCCAGACTGCTGAGCCGCCCTTGTGCAGCGCATGGCGTGATTTGAACTCAATGTCTTCCTCCTACAATCTCTTTGTCTGAGTTGTCTTGTGCTGGCACCCACAGGACAGGAATCGCAGTGAACAGCCTTGGTACGGACTTTGACTCCTTGTAACCCCTTCCCCGCATCCCTGAGACCACGCTGCGCCTCTCGATGGCAGCTTCCAGCGGCATCAAGAGTGCCTGGCACAAACTTGGGCGGGTGGTATTACACTGAGACCGTGTTGCTGCAGCACATCTCCTTCTGACGTCTGGCTAGTGCTAGGGCTACATGCCTGCACCATCACCACAATCATGATCAGCAGTGGTACTGGTAACCCCGACCCCGCCCTTATGCGACTCTTCTCAAACAGAACCCTACACTTGACTTCGAGGAAGATCCCGGTTGAACACTACTTTCATCCGATATCGGAAATTAGTCGCATTTGCGGCACACCCGGAACCTTTAATTCCTACACCCAGGCTCACTTCTTAAGTCCGGTACGAAACCCTAAACCCCAAACCCCAAACCCTAAACCATATAACCCTAAACTCTAAACCCTGTAACCCCAAACCCTAAAACCCTAAAGCCCTAAACCCTAATCCCTAAAACCCTAAACCCTAATCCCTACAACCTTAAGGCCCTAAACCCTAAGTCCGGTGCGAAACCCTTTAGCCCCAGGCGGCCTGGGCCTTCGCCTGCTTTGCCGCCTTACGAGCAAGGTGGCGCTTGGTTGCCACCTGTTCCCAAAAACACGGGGGTTTATTAATGGATGGTTTAGGGTTTTGGTGGTTTTGGGGTTTGTAGGGTTAAACCCTAAACCCTAAACCCTAAACCCCTAAACCCTAAACCCTAAACCCTATTTTTCTCAAGGTCTGTAGGGTCTTGCCGGGGTTATAATGGGAAGGCTTGGTCTGAAGGTTCTCAGAGGGTTTGTCGTTCTCTACTTGGAGGTTCATGGGACTTAGTAACTAGGGTTATAAATAAGGTAACTAGGGTTATTAAATTAAGGTAACAATACTTATAGTCATAGTTACTCATAACCCCAATTAAGGTACTTATAACTGTACTTACCAAGTCCCATGAACCTTGAAGTACGGGTTTGGGGTCTTTGGGGATTCGAGGGTTCTACGCAGGGTTCTGGGGTCCAAGGGTTGAGGGCTTAGCTGCCAGGGCCTGGGCAAAACCCTCTGTTTTGAGGGCTTAGGATTTAGAGTTAAGGGTTCAGGGTTCAGGGCTTAGAGTTTTGGGTTTAGGGATTAGGCTATAGGGCTTCAGGGGGCTGGGGCCCCAAACCCTTCTGTGTCATGGTTTGTGGTTTGTGGGGGTTCTCGGAAACGCGGCTTGGAGTCAATTTTTATGGCTCGGAGTGTAGGAATTTAGGAGTTTTGAAGGGAACCGTGAGTAGGCTTGAAAGCTGGATCCTGTCTAGAATCTAGGGCTTAGGGCTGAGCGTCTGCTACTGGAGGATGGGCGGGTGCGGCTTGGAAACTGAAGTGGGTACGGGCCTGTCTCCAATCAATGGCAGTGGCCGATTTAAGTTACCAGAATAAAGAAACCCTATAGTAAACCCCAAAAATTTAAAAAGACAAATAGTGCTGGGATTCCTTATACATTACTCTTAAGGATTGAGGCTATTGGGTTTCCAACTTTTGGGCTTCTACTGTATAATTACTATAGATCCCCGAACCCAAACAACCCTAAACCAAGACTCAAACCCTCAAAGCTCACGAGACGCCCCAAATTACAAAAAGCCTCAACTCAAAGCCCTGAGCCCTACCCAAAACCCCAAACTCCGAAGCAAAGTCAAGACAGCCCCTAGGATTTAGGGTTTAATGCTTTAGGGCTTTAGGGATTTGGGTTTAGGATTTAGGGCTTTAGGCCTTTAGGGATTTGGGTTTAGGATTTAGG
>CAJNJA010008626.1:1873-15119 GCA_905231915.1 Symbiodinium necroappetens
GGATTTATATCATCAACAGTACTAGGATTCATAGAAAAGACACCAATAGAGACCTTACTGGTGTCCTTGATATGTTCGGGTTCTCGAGCATAAGTTATAGCCCCAAAATATTAGGATTCAAAGGGGTAATTCTCTTATTAGGGATTAGGGTCCCTTTTAAGGTTTTTTAATAAAGGATGCCGCGTGCTATTCTCTATTCCCTACCAAGAAGCAGTCAGATAAAGACCAAGGGTTTCTTAATCAGGTTTCCGTGTCACGGAAACCAGAGGAGATGCTGTCAGGCACCTCTCAAGCACCAAACCCTTAACAGGGCTTGGGCTTAGGGTTTAAAGTTTTGGGGTTTAGTGGTTTAGGGTTTAAGGGTTTTAGGGTTTAGGTTTACGGATTTAGGGTTCCAAACTCTCTCATATTCCAGCTCGCTGAGGCAAGCCACGAGCTTGCAAAGAATGCGATCGCCCGTTGCACACTGCCTGGACATCGGTCTTCATGAAGCGAGGGGTGGAGCCACGAGAGATCGCAGATTTAGAGGTCTATGTTTTTGGGCTTGTAGTTTGCTTTTGATGAGGCTTTTGGTTTTTCGTAAGATTGTGGGTTCATAAGGATTCATATGACCTCTGGAGTGTTGCAAGTAAGGCAGCAGTTCTTAAAACACAAGAACAGCCGCGAGAAAGACAACGCCATGGCCCTGGCGGACGAGAAATCGTTCAAACAACGTTCAAAGATCAGGAACAGCCCCGTGGTAAGTCTTGGCGAGGGTTGTTTGCACGGTAAGCCTCTGCGGCGGCGGCGAGTCGATGAGAACAAACACCAGGGACCGCAGTCAGCCCATGCTCGAGGAATATACCCATCCTTCTTATGTGCGGGCTTTTGGGTTCTCTAGGTGCGCATAATAATACTAGTAATGGTAATAACAATCATAAGAATGACAGTAGTAACAACAATTTTTTATTTGCTGATAATAATAACAACAATACTAATACCAAGAACTACTATAAGGATAATGGCAAACTAAGCCCTCCGAAAACGCTGTGGGAAGCCCTGGTAAGCGCTTGCGGTCCGAGGGTCAAGTAGCCTTTGGAGGGCTCCACCGCGTCCTTGCCGGATGACTTGCGGTTTAGGGTTTTGGCTTTTGGGTGTAGGGTTTAGGGTTTTGGGTTCAGGGTTTAGGGGGTTTAGGGTTCTAACTTACTGAATTAAGGATTTGTATATAGAACGCCAAGTTTAGGGTTCTGTTTCAGGGTATATATAAAAAGCCAAGTTTAGGGTTCTTTACGGATTTATATAAAAAGGCCACGTTTTGGGTTCTGCTTCGTGACTTCGGCTTCCTACTGTTGATAGACGAAATCCTGCGCCAACCGTGGTAAGGAATAGGAACACCTTCCATAGTTTGTGGCAATTACGGTCGGGTCATGCAAGTTTTGGTTCATCAGCCGAAATTGAAATGTATGGTAGCCGCCACGAGTATCGCTTCTACCTAAACCCGAGCCATTCTTCGCACTTCCAGTGCCAGATCTGCTTCAGCTACAATTGACCTCCTGCATGGCCTCTTCCTGAGCATGCTGCACCGTCTTTGCAGTCATCTTCTCTCTGGATCTTCTGCTTGTCCTCTTCACTCTAGGCCCGAATTCGTGGCCATAAGGATCATCACCAAAAAGGGCGACGATTCTAGTTTAGGGTTTAGGGTAGCATGTTTTCATTTGGGATTTTCCTCCCTCTCTCAAGCTGCATCATCACCATCATCATTGTCAATTTGTCGAGCTATTTGCTTCACTAGAACATCCAAATCCAGGGCAGGCGGTTCAGGGTCCCTCTGGAAGTATGGTATAATAAGCCCCACTGATTCTACTTGCTAGGTAACCTGTTTATGTTCCGCAGAACCCTGGATTGTATGTGCCCCTGGGGCCTAAACCCCAAACCCTGAAGGAAGCCTGAGGCCCCGGCATAGTCTACGATGGCCACCAATTCTTGCACGTCATTGTCCACAGGGTCCTTGGCTCGGGTTGGCTGCGCAATGAGGGACCTGAACAACTACGGCTGATGATATAAATCCTTAGCATGACCTCAAGGACCCTAAACTATGGGAATTCTGGTATATTCCTTATAATGGGTAATGCAGGATTGATATCATCAACTGTACAATGCGCATCTATCCGGGAACCCTGTCTGTTTAATAGTCCACCGACTTCGCCAAAGGGGAAACCGTCAAACTCTAAACCTTTCAATTCAATAGGCCCCCGAAATGTATACAGAACAAATTCGGTAGCCTGCCTAAGGGAAGGCAGCTATGGGGTTCTCTGCGTACAGGAACATGAGCCGAGTCGCTTGGCAATGTGAAGCACTTCCATTCGCGGCGTGCGTCGCCTCCAGCTTCCATGCAAAAGGAAAATAGGCATATAGGGACTGTAACCCAAAGAGCCCAATACCCCTTAATTAAGGAACATACCTTAGGTATATTCCTTAATTAAGGAGTATTGGGCTCTCTGGGAAGTGGACCTTACTACTACGCAATGTTCCGACTCCCGCAGGGGAGGGAGCTCAGGCTGGCTGTAGGGCTCAAGGTGTAAGGTCCCACATGTGAAAGCTCGATGAAGGACCTAGCAGCCTTCATAATCACAATAGGATTTCGCGGGTATAATACTCTATACGTCGAATAAGGAACGCTAAGGAATAGCATGGGTTAGTGTTTGGGATCCGGTATTACCTAAAAAGCCTGCAGGGCGAGGGAAGGAAAGAAGAACCTGCCTTAATCTCAGATGGGAATCCTCCAGAGATCCTAGGGGGCGGAATCTTCCTTAGTTCGGAACTTTCTTTTTTTGGAGGGCCTTTAATGCCACGCATCTAAGTTGGCGTCTGAGGTACCCATGCTACATGGTATCCCTAAACCACCTTAAGTCTGACGTCTGAGACCTTTGAAGGGCATCCTCAAAACACCCGTACTTGTTAAACCCTAAACCCGAAACCCTAAACACCCGTACTTGTTTAAAGATCCTTCAAAAAGTCTCGCAGTGTTTTTCAGCCCGGGCGGCCTCGTTTGGAAAGGTCTCTGTCGAAGAGCTGGGGCGCGCAGACTGCGCCTTCTTAAAATTTAGGGTTTAGGCTTTAGGGGTTTAGGGTTTAGGGGGATTCTTGAACGTGGGTTTTCGGAAGTGGCGTAGGGTTGGGGTCGGGGGTTTAGGGTTTAGGGTGCTAAGGTTTGGGGATGTAGGGTGGGCTGCAAGGACCATGCGTTCTACCGATCCTTATACAATCCTACAAACCTCCCACATGCATCTCTTTAGACCATGGATCTCTCTGTTCTGAATTTATTCCCTAAACCCTTAACCCCTCGCATTCTGGACTTCAAGAGAGATCAAGGGCCTAGGGCTTCAGGGCTTCGAGATGATCTTGTAGGCCTTGCAGAGTACTCTAAACAAGGAACCTGATTAAGAACCCCTGGCCCTGCAATCCCAAAATACGGTTGATGATATAAATCCTGCATTACCCATAACATCAACAGTATGAGGACTCTTGTATCGAGCCCTAATGGAAGCCCTGGGTTCCTAAATCAGGTTCCTTTAGTAGCCCTTTACCTGGTACCTGGCTCGTGCTAGATGTGCAACCACAGCAGGCTTGTCTTTATGGCATCCTTCCGTTCTAACAGAATGCAGGCCAAAAGAAACCGCTATGCAACCTTTGAGCACCCGGGCCCTTATTCAAAGCGTGTATCAAACACAAAATAACGAGCTGATAAGAAGCCATCGGTCTCACCACTATTCGATTGGTGTACTACCGTTATCATGGCCATTCTGTCCCTCTAGGAGGTTTACAGTATACTAGTGGGAGTTAGGATTAGGGGGACCTTATGGCGCGATGATGAGCCGTAGCAGCTGTGACCTTCTGTGAATACTACTAACTAGCTATTCAGCTTCGCAAGACACTTGACATCAAAGCCTGTGGCTTTGGGGCTTTCGGGCTTTGGGGTAGTAGGGTATACTTTTCTTGGACATTTGCATAGCTATCCCACACCCCTTTTGCTTTGGGCCTAGGTGCTTCTAGGATGTCTCGTTGGGGTGTCGGAGCCCAGGCAAACCTGGCAACCGTCAAACACCAAACCCTCCAACACCCTTGACTCTAGAGCCCTGCAGGCCTCAAGCCTCTACGCCCCTCATCCCTAAAGCCCTATATGGGGGCCTTAGTAATTAGAGTGGGGTTTGGGGGTATATTATACAATAACCATAATAAAGGAGCCCCCCCAAAACCCTATTCTAATTATAAAGCCCTAAAGCCTACACAAAAACCCTAGGCCGTAGATCTCTCCCAGCGGGTCGACAGAGACCCACCTCTGCGGCCCACGGCGGAGGCAAGTAGCCGTCGGGATCCGACGCTTGGGGCGAGCCCACTTCCTGTCGTCAAGGCCGAAGTATCTAGTACATTAAAGGAACCTACAGGTGGGGAGTTTAGGGTATATAATAGGTCTTCTACAAGGCTTCTATAAGGTATATAGACCGAAGTATATGGGTAGTTCTCTAAAGCAAGGTTCCTTTTGGGGATCCTTTATTATAAGGGTGCCGTACTATGTTGCGGACCTAAAAGGGGACCCTAGTTTAGAGAACTACCCACATAGTGCATACTCCAACACACTTCCATTTTGCCTTCCTTTTTGTGCGGCGCAATATTTTTGCAAGCAGCGACAGGGTTGCCGTAATGGGCACTGACACGCGAAATGGAAGCTTCAGACCTTAGAGAACACCCATTGCCTTGGAGGAAGAAGCGGACCACTTGCGTGCACAAATATATATATATATATATATACACACCCATATATATATATACACACATATATATAGATATAGATATAGATATATATATATATAAGGTTAGGGTCACATAGATAATATAGATAGATAGAAAGGTAGGTAGATAGATAGATAGGATGCAAACAAGCTTTTTAGGGTTTTAGGGTCTACTCGATGCCATGGTTACGGTGCTGTCTTGGGGTTTGAAGACTTTGGGCTTCGGTTAAGTTGCGATAGCAGCGGGTCTTCTTTTGAGAATCCTTCTGGTAAGAATCGTACGAGTGATTAGGCTTTGGGTTAAGGCTTGGGGTTTGTTCGGTCGAGGGTTTAGGGGTAAGAATCGTACGAATGATTAGGTTTGACCTTGTACGGATGATCCAAGCTCCGGCGCTGGCAGTAAAGCCACACTCAGATTTTCCATTATAGTCATCTTCCGCACAGCAGCAAAAACGAAAACCCTAAACCCTAAACTTAAAACCCTAAACCTGATGCCGAAGTTTTTTCGCCCGCTCGCTGCGGCCTGCACAGGCTCCAATCGCGTCCACGCCTCTGCAGGCAACTTAACAGAGGGGGCCTCAGTAATGAGAACCGGGTTAAGGAACCCTGAGGATAGGTAGAGGGTTTAGGGTTTAGGGTTAAGGTTTAGGAAATTTGAGGATCAGTGTTGGTAGTTCTTCGGGCTTCTACAGGAGCTTAGTTTTCCCAGCCCACAGGCCAAATACAAGTTGGAGTTTTATTTTACACGAGGACATGGCACTCAAGGATCATGGGACCTAGTAACCCGGGCTATACATAAGATGCCTACACTTATGTTTACTTATAATCCTAGTTAGGGTGCTTATATCTTTACTTAAAAAGTCCGATGATCCTCTGCGCAGGGGGTTGCAGGTGTCCTGCTTGGGATTGCAGGGCTCGTGAACACTTAACTCGGACAGCTGTAGGGTTGGGGTTTATAAAGACATGTTCCGGAACCCTAACACTCGTCAAAGCACCAACAAACATCCCAAAATCTCGAACTCCTAAACCCTCAAACCCCACTTTGGGTGGGTCCCAAATTCCGAAACTTTGATGCTGGCTTTAGCGGTTATCATCCTAGCAAAAGACGCCGTTATCGCTTACTTAAGGCTGCCCTGATCAGAGGACTCCTACGATTTAGGCTTCAGGGTTTAGAGCTGAATTGAAGGAAACTTCCTTCCTCCATTCATTGGCGGATTTTGAGTCACTGGGCAGCCATGCTCATCGGAACAGGCAGAACGGCCCTAAACCCTAAACCCTTGTTTGGAGTTTAGGGAACACATGCGTCCAGCCGTCGAGCGAGCATGGTCGAACGAAGAGATGGCAGTCACAGTTCTTGTGGGAATACCGTAGCGTCTTACGGTTGATGATATAAATCCTGCATCACCCATAATAAGGGTTATACCATGAATTCCACAGTTTAGGGTCCTAAGGTAATGCAGGTTTTATATCATTTTCTGTAGTTCTACTTCTTTTGCAGGGTCATCCGAAAAAACCTTCTCACCAGGACTGACCCCGGTCATATATTCAAGATATTTCAGAATATCGTTCTTGCAGCCCTGGGATGTCTTCTTACGGAGTGCTCGCATGTTCGAAGAGCCTGCAAATCGCGGCCTCCAAATGTGGGAGGATGTCGAAGCATAGATCGCTGTAGCTCAAACCCGACAATGTCTTGCATGATTGTGGAAGAACACGATGCATTCTGCTTGACAGCTGTGAAGACCTAGAACAGGATGAGCTGCAATCTGGAGACTGCACAGCCTGAACACCATGTTCTTTGACTGCCTCCCACAGTGTCTGCAAAAGGCTTGGATGCTGCTGCATGGCCTTGATGATGACATCTTTTTTCTTCCGTTGCTCATTGGTCCATGGCATAGCAGACAAGACCAGGTGACCCGGGAAGTGACAAATCCCCGAAACTGTGTAATCGGAGCACACACAACCCTACGGGAGTCGGTTACGGGTCACAATACGAACCTACGAAAAGAGGCTATGGTAGTTTCAGGTATTTCCAATGTCTACAAGCTGTCACAGTACTTCACGAGGCCCGACTGCCCTGTCCGAAGCAAGCAAAGGCACATTGTTGAACATTTGCATGTTTATCAGGACTCACACCTTCATCAGGACTCACACCATCCACAATTACCACAACACAAACCTTAAACACTAAACCGCTAAACCGCTAAGCCTTAAACCCCTCAGCCCTAAACCGTAAGCAACCGCAACAACAACTGCAGCAAGGGACCATGGATTTAGAAATCCCGGATCGCTCCGACCTGCATCGGTTCCAGCGGAGACACATGAGGCACCTCGCCGCGAAGGCTGAGAGTTGGGGGTTCTATATATGGCAGGCAACCAGTAGGAAACATACCAGAGGGATAGTAGGAAACCTTAAGTACCTGTGTACACTCATTTTAAGGGCCTTGTAGTTCGAGTTAGGGCTTTAAGGCACTTTATACGAACGATACAAGAAATCCCCCAAAATAGTGGTTGCTACGGCAATTATTTGCTGTAGGCCCCTACAGCATGTTACCTTGAACCTCAGCTGCGAACCTCCTTGCTTTCAAGCCGCGAAGTCACTTTTTCATAAGAAGGGCAATAACGGTACTAATAAGGGCCTGAAGTTCTTTTGCAGCATAATTACCACAAGGAGCTCCAAAAACTAGTATTAGCAAGTATGCAGGGGCATAGGTCCCAGACCTCAACCCGAAACCTTAACCGATTCCGGGCTTTATGGGTTCAAGATTCGTCGCTTGCTCTCTTTCAGGGATTCGTGTTAGGGTCGGGCTTCGTCTAGTTTAGCCATGCATCCCCATGCCACAGAAATCGTTAAAGCCCTAGACCCCCAACCCTCGACCACTAAATCCCTGAACCCCAGACATGATCAAGCTCCAACGCCTCCAAGCTTGGCAAACCCTGGAAGCACCTAAGGTGACTCATCCTGCACATCAATCAGAACTCCGAGCTGGCAGCAACATGCTCATGAACTTGTTGGTTATCAATCCCACATGCGCCTCGTCCCAGGGCTCCGGCGCAGCCGCCGCTGATCTGCCTTGTTCAGGCTGCTCGTTCCACGGCTCAGGTGCAGCCGCTGACGAAGTGGCCTTTTCAGGCTGTGCCAACAATTCTTTCAATTCCTGTTTTGTTCTCAAAATCGAGTCCCAAGTCTTGTCCGTTTCTGACTTGGTCTCGCAACCTTCCAATGCCTTTTGCAGGCTGTTGAGTTTTTGCTGGAGCATCCTTCTTTGCTCCTGCTGAGCTTGCGTTAGCGCTTTCTCAGTCTTCGGCATCAGTTCGGGCGGGACTTCTTTCCCCTCCCTTTGCAGCTGCCGTCGTTGCTTCCGGCGGCAACTCGACTTCCAGCCTCTGCTTACATACCTATCCGCGATGCCATTGCTGGCTCCCTCTCCGATACCGGGGTCGCAATAGCCCGGCATTCTGCCGGACATATCGGACCGCTGCCATTGCTGGCTGCACCGTGTTCCGCTTTCGACCTCGTGCCAGGCACCCAAGCCCGTGCCACCATTCTGCCATCGCTGATCATACCAGCCATCATCCTTCCGGTCAGGGCATGTTGCATCCCGAGTCGAAGGGTAACAGCAAGCAAGTGGCCTAAACCCTAAACCCCCAAACCCTAAACCCTGTTTCGAACACAGAACCACGGGGTTGCATTCTGCCGGGCTTTGAGGCTTCCTTTCTTTAGCCGTACCCAAGGAAGCAATATGCAGCAAATGGCGTGAAGCAGATCAAGGATCACTCGCTTGTTCATTGGCCATGCATGATTCAAGCGGTCAAGCTTTTGCTTGAGGTTCATGAAACAGGTATAATTTTTGAAGCATTACTTCCCTGTCAAGCCAATCCGAATCCGTTTGTAAAGCTGTGGAGGGCCAAAACAGTCAGTGGCTACTGACCGCAGCATGCGGAGCAATGCCTGCATTGGCTGGACAAGGTGTGTTTCTTGAATGTGCACCCGTCTCCAACAACTACGGTTTTGATTCCTCAAGCACAATCAAGGCACTCTCTTATTTTGGGCTTTGGTAGCCGCGCTGCAAAGCGGGAAAATCTTACACGACCAGCTTTGGCGGTATTGCAAAAAAACAAACCTTGATTTGACAAGCTTGTTGAGGAGCACAGGACAACTTCGCAAAGTCGGGACGAAGAACCTTCATACCCAAATTGAAACCGTCGTACGTGTCTTCGACTATGCGGAATATGTGGGGTATTACTACGAAAGGTTGAACCCTATATAGCCTAGGCCTTCACAAGAGAACTACTGGATTGAGGATGCTTCCTCGGAGCACTGTAGCTTTGAGTCCCACTCGTGGAAACTGGGGCTTCCAAAAACTGGGAGTCCCTTGTTGGACAGGCCGACATACAAAATCTTACACTGAAGGTCTAAGGTATGCTGTAGAAGTCCCCTAGTTGTGGGAATTCCCATATAGTCAGCACAAGCACACCCCCGATCGTCGAACGGGTCACAAACATCGAACGAACAATGACTAAACGTAACAGTCATCGTTCTCGTGCTAGTTCTGGCTAGTGCTGTCGCGGTACTTGCTTTACGGACTTTTCATATTGACTCACCGTAGTCCGAATGTCCGGAGTAAGCAGGTGTAGCATACACAACCTTATCAAAACACCCGTGCGAAAACAACAGCAGATTGCAAGAGCAGAAGCCCTCAAGAGCACTGTCTGTGGTTTCGCTTGAACCCCGACCGCTGCGACCTGCGCAGGCTCCAACGGCGTCTCAGCAGGCACCTACGGTTGATGATAAAAATCCTGCATTACCCATAATAAGGAATGTACCATAATTCCCATGGTTTAGGGTCCTTAAGGTAATGCAGGATTTATATCATCAGCAGTATACTGCGCTAGGACGAAAGTTTGAGTCGTTGAACACAGGACCCCAGTTTCTCATAGAATCCTATCAAACAAGACCAAGCGGCTACTCCTCCGGAACAGTAAAGTAGTATAATATCCAGAACGGGGTTTAACATACTCTGCTGGCAAGGCCAGGTAAATCGCACTTTTTGTTATTCCGCTACCCCGTGCAACGTCTTAAGACAAGAAAGGTCCAGTAGCTTAAAACTTTTGTCCTCCCGATGTATGCATACATGAAAGACACTCTCACTAAACAATCATTACATCCCGGAGTTCGCCGGGCTTCCATGCTCCTACATATCCATAAAAGTTTACGGTGTGAAGCATAATTACCTTGAACCCGGTCCATGCAGACCCATATATATATATACATATTTGTTATTATTTTCATATGTATATTCATATTTATATTCATATTCATTTTCATATTTATATTTATAATATGTACATATATATATATGTAGTAAATATGTATGTGTACGTATACATATGTACATATTCTGACAATCTGTCCGGATGCTAACTTGTATAAGATACTGAACGACACCACACAGGAGGAACAACAACTGCCATCCGGCTGACAGCACGAACAGTACGTTCTTTTTTCTCCAAGGACACTCTGTGTGTGCGAGACCATTGAAGATTCGTTCCATGTGGTTCCGTTCAAAAACGATCCAAATCCAGTTCTTGCCTGTGTTTGTTGTGTCCTTTCACACTGGATCGTCGATGTAGTATCATGCTGCTATACTATTGTGCTACTATACTATACGGCGAATGCCACTGCTACTGCTGTTGCTGCTACCATAACACTGGATTCTGATAGAATCCACAGGCCTTCACCCGTGTTGGGCCAGGGGCTCGAAACAGGTTCTTACTGTTGATGATATAAGTCCTGCAATACCTTAAGGACCCTAAACCATGGGAGTTATGGTATATTCCTTACTGTGAGTAATGCAGGATTTATATCATCAACCGTAGTTCCAGCAAATCCGGTGACAATCGCTCCTCATGCACCCACACCCTCCGTGCTGCTGCAGGTAGCTTTGCCGACCCACGCAGGCCCTGAATTTACAAACCCTGCGCTGCCAAATCATGTTCCTCTCCTCAATTGAATGCTTCTGGCTGCTCAAAACCTATATCGATTAAGACCACACAAAACTCCATAACAAACAAAAACATGCCGAAGCTGTCAGAAGGGGCCTCCGGGATGGCGTCCCGCTGGTTTCTTGCTCCCAACCTTCGCTGGATGCAGAGGCTGCCAGCAAGATAGCCGAGCCTTACCTTACAGTTAGGGTTGGTATAGGGTTTAGGGTTTAGGGTTTAGGGTTCCTAACTCATCACATGCAGGTACCTCTCATCTCGCTGCACCAATCCCGGTGGCGGTGAGGGCGGATCATCTTCCTGCTGATGTTGTAGCTGATACAGGGCTTGAGGCTTCAGGAGATGTAGTTTTGTAGTTTTTTTTCTAATTTCGGTGTCCTTGTCTGATCCCTAAGGAAGGGGTCACACTCTTGGAGCATAAGCCCGGTAAGTCCCAAATCCTAAACAAAACTCTTAGGCTCAGGTGCCCTGATCCCTAGACGAATTCAAACCCTAAGCCCTAAACCCTAAAACCCTAAAACCCTAAACCCTAAAACCCTAAACCCTGAAACCCTAAGCCCTAAACCAACGCCCTGCCTCTGCCGTTGGCTGATCCGCGCACTGTGCCATCGGGGGTGCCTCTGTTCAGGGCGTCGGGTAAACGACACATAGTCCCTAAAGCGACCCTGAACCCTAAAGCGACCCTAAGCCCTAAAGCGACCCTACCTCCGAAAAAGACCCTAAACCCTAAACCGAGTACCTGCTTCAGTCTGATACCTGGGGTACTGCCCCCCATACAGTAACAGTCTATCCTAGGGCTACTATTACGGGCCATATATATCCATATTATGAATATTACTCAACCGTTAGTGAGTGGGGGCAGTCTCCAAGGCTTACCCTAAACTCTAAATCCCTAAACCCTAAATCCCTAAACCCTAATCCCTAAACCCTAATTCCTAAATCCTTAAACCCCCATTATCCAAGTGATACCCCCAGGCTACGCGCGCACTCGCCAGCTGTGCTTCCCAGAAAACTCCAATATCCCTCAAATAATGACTATACCTTAAATCTTATTCGGGTTCCCATTAATAAATTTAACCCTAAACACTAAACCCTAAACCGCTTAAGGGTATATTCCTTAATTAAGGCTTCCCATTATGAATTTAAGGTCTATTCCTTATTTTAACTAAGGGATATTGGAGTCTCTGGGTTGTCGCTTGCTAACCTGGTCGCCTGCAGGGTTCTTACGGCCTGTTTAGGGTCCTAGGGTCTTTGGGTTTTAGGGTTAAGGGCTTTAAGGGTTTAGGGTCTTAGGGTTTAAGGTTTAGGGTCCTAGGGTTTAGGGTTTAGGGCTGAAAGTTCAAGCCCTACCTTAAGCTACCGAACCCTTTTTTTTGTAGGCTCTTACTTGAAACCCGAATGTGGAGTTGAATTTATTAGGGACCCTGCAAAGACAGAGGTCTTGGTAGGTTAAGGTACACCCTTAATCCTAGTCACGGTGTACGGTTAAGTAGGGTCTGAAGGTTCAGGTTTAGCAGTTCAGGATGCTGTTTTGCTTTTTAAGGGTGTTATAGGAGTACGTTTAGGGTTTGGGAAGTTACTTTGATTTCAGGAGCTTCTGTTCGGTGCTAACGCTGTCAACCCCAACAGGTACAGGCTACCTGCCCCGGAAGTAGTATGGATACGTACCTATCCAGGACCAAGAGGAACCTGCAAACAGTTCCCAAAAAGCGCGGTGCTCTACAGGGTTTAGGGTTTAGGGTTTAAGGTTTCGTGTCTGGGTTTAGGGTTTAGGGTTTAAACTCTATATCCTTGGTTTCGTGGCGTTGCGGCAGCTCTGGTTCTGGGATCGGGACATGCTGGATGACCTCAGTGAAAACGTGACCCTTGCATGCCTTGCACCCTCAACCCCCGAATCCTGCAGCCCTCGTATAGGGGACGTAATAACGCGAATACTAATTATTTTCCCTAAACCTTATACTCCCAAACCCAAAACCGCGTAGAATTGCACACAGAGGAGCCCATTGAGGTCAGCATATTACAACCAAAAGCTCCTCGAGCTTTCAGCTCTTAAAGTCTGTGCCATATGGGCAGTTCACTGTACGTGCTTGTGAAGCGGTTTCGGGTTTAGGGTTTAGGGACGGTGTCGGGTTTGCGATTGGAGGACGGTTGAAGGTTTCGCGCTTGGGGACGGTTTAGGGGTTTGGGTTTCGGTTTTTCAGGAGAGAGCCAAAGAAAAAAACCTTGGTTACCAACTTATTGCCGTTTTAGGAAACAGGTGTTTCGGTTCACTGCCATGTGTTAAACACTCCAAAATCCTTCGGAGTGGCTCTACCTCAATGTGGCTGGGTCTCGAGCTGTGAACGAAATGATCGAGCTGATACAGTAGCGGTTTACTGTGGTAGCTTCCCGAAGAACGGAACTTGAGACTCAGTGAAACCCTGCGAGCAGTTCTTTCACCGGAAAAACAAATAGGCAGTTCTCTAAATTAGGGT
>CAJNJA010008627.1:0-15328 GCA_905231915.1 Symbiodinium necroappetens
CGTTCTTTTTGTGGCGACCATTTTACTACTACTACTACTACTCCTCCTCCTGCTGCTGCTGCTGCTGCTACTACTACTACTACTACTAGTACTAGTACTACTACCCTCAGACCACTATCATGATCTATGCCCATTAACCTTACCCCCTTTAGGGTTTTGGGTTTTAGGAAACTAAACTCCAAAACCTATCATGAGGGTTGTAGAGTCGAGGGTGCATCTTGAAGTTTCCAGTGCTTAGGGGTACTCTAATGATTCGTTTGCGGCTGCTAAAGCACGTTCGAATTGCAGCACTCGGGCTGATAGGCCCCGGGTCAGGTCCTTTAAGTGCATAGGGCTTTGGGTTTAGGGGTTAGATGTTACGCTTTTGTGCATTCGGTGCTCATCAGTGGCACGGCACAGCCTCAAAAGCCAAGACCTAGAATCTAGTCTGTCAGGCACAGCTATAAAGTCGTCGATGCGAATTGTTTGGCTACTTTTTTTCTTGCCGAATATCCTGGATCCTGACCATACAGCCGGCCATCCTAACCCAAGCCTAGTCCATGCGCAGACGCTCATATACTGTAAGCCCCTCCAGCCCATTTCAAATAGTATCTTTGAATGATCGCTTGGGTCTAGACTATGGCACAGATAGTACAAGATGCCGAAGGAATGTACCGCATACCCAGGCACCAGCCCACTGCAGAAGTGCAGGAGCAGACACTGCAAACAAAAACAGCGCCGAAACCAGGGAACAAAACAACAACATGGGCATAAGGTTTAGGGGTCAGGATTTAAGGCTTAGGGCATAGCCAAATATAACCATACTACCAATAAGAATTGCCAGCACCATGAATACCAAAAAATCATAACTAACAAGAAAAAATGGCAATAACAGCAGAAGAGAAGGCCGACCCTGGGGTTCGACACTGCAAAGGGGCTTTGGGCTTTAGGATTTTAGGGTTTAGGAGTTTTGGGGCTGTTGTTTGGGGGTTTTTTTGGGGTGTTAGCACTTCTCGGGGGGTTTAGGACTTCCTAAACCCTTAAACCCTAAACCCGGGGGTTTTTGGGGGGTTTCTGGGCTTAAGGATTCTAAATCTTAGGAGTTTCGGAGTTAGGAGGTTGACTGCAGACCCGATTCGTAACCCTCCAATTCTTAAGGCCCCGTGATTTAGCCCTAAACCCCAAACCCTAAACCCATCAAGTTCCCTTGTGGAGAGCCAAGAAGCTGGTTCATATATTCTGCGCGACTGAGTCCTGTGGCTTAAGGCTTTTAGGGTTTAGGGTTTGACAGTGGGGAGTTTGCAAAATTAGGTCCCTTTTAGGGTCCCTTTTATAAGGGTGCCGTACTATATTTGGGACCTAAAAAGCGACCCTAATTTAGAGAACTACCCCTGTCGGATCTTAGAGTTCGGGGTTTTCGGGCGGCAAAGGCTTTACGTACAAGGGCGTCGGAAAGTTGTCGGGAGTAGAGCTTCTCTTACCTTGAGCCGTATGGAAACCTGAAACTAAGAATAATCATTTGGTGGGGGTTTCTTATCATCCCTAGTGCAACACTAAGGAATCGAAACCTCCACCCTACCAAAACCGCTCCAACCCCTGAACACAAACCCTAAAACCCTAAAACCTAAAACCCTAAAACCCTAAAACCCTAAAACCCTAAACCCTAAACCCTAAAACCCTAAAGCCCTAAAACTCTAAACCCGAAACCCTAAACCGTGTACCTCGAAGCGGCTGCACCACCACCGGCGGCTGCGCCGGCTGAGAAAACCTTGGCGCCGCCGTGGGTGCCTTGATGACTTGCTGGCTTAGGGCGGGCTGTCTTTGTCCAGGTTTCGGGTTTATGGCTTGGGGGTCTAGTGGGGTTTAGGGTTTAGGGTTGATGGTTTGGGGGTCCAATGGGGTGTGATTAGAACAGGGATCGTGGGGCTTCTGGGCTTTATATGATTAGACTGAAAGGTCGGGGGTGTATGATGTGCAGGGGAATGAGAAGGCTTAGAGTGTATAGGGTGTAGGGTTTAGGGATTTGGGGCTTAGATTCTGGGGCTTGGGGGTTAGATAGGGGTTTAAAGCTTAGAGTTTAGTTAATCATTCGCACACTTCAGAACCGCGCCTTAATTACTAGGATCCCACTACAAATGCTTTAAGGAGCCTGCTTTTTTGCTCAGCAAAGGCCCTTGCTTCAAGTCAAGAAGGATCCTAAACCCTAAACCCTAAAACCCTCAAGCCCTAAAAACCCTAAAATAAAACCCTAAAAACCCCTAACATAAAACCCTAAAAACCCCAAAACCATAAGCCATCCTACATTCAATGCAAAGTCAGGCATCCGCTGAAGGCGTGGGAGTCATGTCCACCCCAAGGAGTCGAAACTGCTCGTTGAAGCCTTAGGCGACTCGGGAGTCTGGAGGGTGATGCTTTTAGGTGTAGGGCGTTTAGGGTTTTCTGGGGTTGAGGGATTTAGGGGATTTGGGGGTTTTAGGGGTTTTGGGGGTTTTGGGGTTAGGGGATTTAGGGGTTTGAGGGGTTTGAGGGGTTTAGGGGTGCATCGCACGCGGGGTCTCCAAGACAGACTACATCTGGAGCTTTTGGTTTCCAGGGAGAAACAAGTATAAACTCTCATTTACAATAGTTCCTCTGACGAACGGGTCCAAACAAAAAGTACTGAAGTCTGGTCCTCCCTAAACCCTAAACCTTCGGCCCTGAAGACTCTGAGCGTGAGGGCAGGTTCAATTGCAGCTCATGATGGTCTACTATAGGGGCCTAAATCATTACCTATACTATTTTGGGGTTCCTCATGATAATTATAGTATATGCAATATCACCCCAAAACCCTATTCTAATTTATTCAGGCCCCTACGTTATATTTCGATTTCTAGAACTCGGCCCAGACCTCTGCCCACTCAGCCAGGCCTTCAGCTCGGTCTTTTTGCCCAAAGAACCCAATAAGTACCCCTTAAATAAGGAATACACCTTAAATCATAATATTAAGGCCCCTATAATTTCAGGTATGTTCCTTCATTAAGGTGTATTGGGTTCTCTGGGTGCTCGTCCTGTTCTAACTCTCGGCAAACTCTTGCCAACCATGCCATTGAACCAGAGTGTAGTTGTTCATGAGCCTCGCTCGTTTTGCGACAAGGCCGAGTTCGCCATCAGCACTGAACTTGGCCCGCTCGCTTTCGGATGTCAACATCTCAAAGACGAGACCCGTCTCTAAGGCAACTCGCACTTACCATGATGATGATGATGATTATAGTGACTTCCTGCTACAGTAAATGAGAGAGTATAACCGTAATCGTACAATATAGGTCAGTAGAGTCTATTCGGGGGGCTTCCAGGCTCTTGGAAACGGTTCTAAAAACCCCAAAGCCTAAACCCCAAACTCTAACCCTCAAGCCCCTAAACCCCAAGCTCAACGCCTAAACCCCAAATGCAACCCCGAACTCTAACCCTTAAGCCCCTAAACCCCAAACTCAAAGCCTAAACCCCTAAACTCTAACTCTTAAATCCCTAAATCCCAAGCTCAAAGCCTAAACCCGAAACTCTAACCCTTAAGCCCCTTAACCCCAAACTCAAAGCCTAAACCCCTAAACTCTAACTCTTAAATCCCTAAATCCCAAGCTCAAAGCCTAAACCCCAAACTCCAACCCTTAAGCCCCTTAACCCCCAAACTCAAAGCCTAAACCCTTAGTGCCAACGGACCTGCTCCCAGCAGCCCGAACACTCGAGCAAAAGCTTCCCCTGCCCCGCCCCCGCGCCCCCAAGGCTTGAGGCTTTGGGGTTTCGGGGTTTAGCAATAAAATCGGGAACTCCCTAAGAAGAAGATCCGTAAGAAAGAGAACTCTAAACCCTACATAGACCACCCTCAACCCTAAGCCCCCAACCCCGAAACCCAGGAGCCCAAACCCCTAAACCATCCTAAAACCCTAAACCATCCTACAGCCTACACCCTATACATTTACGAAGCCTAAACCCCTAAACTTTAAACCATCCTACAGCCTACACCCTATACATTTACGAAGCCTAAACCCCTAAACTTTAAACCATCCTACAGCCTAAACCCTAAACCCAAGTAGGGAATCCCTAAATTTACGAAATCCTATACGAATCCTCATGTGCCCATCTCGCCAGAAGGGCTCTGTCTGCCGACGTGGACGACATCCTCGGGGTGCAAGGGGTCTAGGGCTTTTTTGGCATCCTCGGCGGGTTGGGTTTAGGGTTTAGGGTTTAGGGTCTAGGGCTTTCTTGGCATCCTCGGGGGTTGGGTTCAGGGTTTAGGGTTTAGGGCTTTTTTGGCATTGTAGGGGGTTGGGTTTAGGGTTCAGGGTTTAGGATTTCGGGAGTCAGTTCGGAGCTTTTCAACTGTTCAGGGTCTCGTTTTGCCTTGTGTTTGTGTGCTGCGGGGGAACCCCAAAACCCTATAAACCCTATAGAAACTATAAACCCTAAACCCTATAAACCCTATAAGCCCTAAGTATGCCCGAACCCCAAAACCCTAAATGGGTGGGGGGGGGACCCAGGATGCCTGCTGAAGCAATGGAGGCCCAAGATGAAGTTGTACTCGGACCAATGAAGCCCCGTAGTCCTCAACATTCTCAAACCGACATCTGCGGAAGCCTTTGAAGGTTTGGAGCTTGGGGCTTTAGACCAAGAGCCAAGAAAATGCTACGGACCACAGGGGAAGCATCGGGTGAATCTTCTGATCTTCCAGCGCTATTGAACCCTAAGAACCCAAACCAAAACCGTGACCTGTGTGCTCCGAACCTGAGAAGCACAGGTGAATCATGGTAACCCTAAACGAACCCGGACTTGAAAACATAGTAGTAATCCCCTTGACGTCTCCCTCTACCCGAAACCTTGTTTTTGGACCCTAAACATAGCAACCCTTCTGGTGACCCTTAAAGTCTTTCGAACCTTTAAAGTCCAAAGTAACCCTCGCAAACAAACTGGACACAGGAAGTCAGCCTCATCGGGCAGGCTGGCGACGTTATGATGCAGCCTTCATGGCTTGGGGCATTATTCATCATCACCATCATCATCATATCATCATCATATATATGTATGTAATGCATATGACATATGATATAGTTTTAGATTAGATTAGATTAGATTCGGTTCGATTAAGATGAGTGAGAAAGAGAAGATGTAAATGAGACAGAGAGAGATAGATACATAGACGGAGGGTTTTCGGGTTTAACTTGTGGGGGTGTTCTGTGTTGGGTTTTCGATTTTCGGCTCGGGCCCTTCTGGGCTTGGGCCTAGGGTTGGGCCATTCGGTTTTGACGCCCGCATGAAGCTCTGAAGAAGGGCTTCGTAAGGCAAGGCCTTGTTTGACTGAAAACTCGGGACACTAAATCAGAGAACAACCCATGTGGACATTGCCAACTCCTCGCCTCATTCAGGTGGCTGTCAACAAGCTTTCGGGATGATTCAAGTATTGGTATTTACGGACTGCAAGCATGTCATTACTAATTGGGCGTCTTATTGGGGCCTCGAGACGATACAAAAAACACATGGACCCTAAATCCACAAGTTTCCCCAGGTGCTACAACCTAATTAAACCAAAACCTGATGCCCCACGAGACCTTAGCCCACAAAATACGGTTGATGATATAATCCTGCTTTACCCATAGTAAGGAATATACCATAATTCCCATAGCTTAGGGTCCTTAAGCTAATGCAGGATTCATATCATCAACCGTAGTACAGTGCCGGATCCTGACGCTGAAGTGCAGTGTAAGCCGTGGAAAGACTGAATCCTGAAAGCCAACCTTCTCGTAAGCTCTAAAGGAACCCTTTAAAGGAACCCCTTGAAGGAGCCCTTAGCAGATCCCTTAAAGGAACCCGTAAAGGAACCGGCCCTTTAAAGGATCCCTTATGGGCCATAAACGCCCGGACGCGTTGATTTTGGAGCTTGGGGGCCATCAAACTCTAGTGACTCCAATATTGGGGGCGCCTTGGGTTTGGGGCTTAGGGTATGCTTAGGGTTGCTGGCTGGCAGGCGATTTCAGGACCCTAAAATAACAAAGCAAAAAAGAATTGAACGGTGCTTCGATGCTCAATCCAGTGTCCGGTCAAGGGTTCAAGGATTCGATGAATTTGAGGTGGAGGGTGTCAGGGTTTAGACTTCTACTTCGAGGATGTGAGGATTTGGCGTCCAGTAAAAGGAGCTTTTGGGATTGAGGAGGAGTTGCAGGAAGCCCTAAACCCTAAACCCAAGCCTCCTGTGGATGTGCTGTTGGATATAGGTATCGCGGTCGAGCGCACCAAACCTCAGTGCAGCTTCGACGCTTTCCACGGACCCCGGCACGCACAGACAACTCCCGAATTCCAGAGTTCCTAAACGCTGCACCCGGAAATCCAAGAAGCGCAAACCCGAAGTGAAGAATCCCAATCTTGGAAACTCCATGAAGTCAGAAACACCTAGCAGTAGTTTAAGCGTGCTCTTCCTGCCCTAACAGTCCGAGATTCTCAAGTCCTGGGTCAGAGCTTAGGACCTGTATCCTGTCTTGGCCGGCTTAGCCTACCATAACCTTCATGCTCGTCCGTTTCATGTGTGTGGATCTGTTGGTTGCGCCCCTAAACGTTCGATAAAGAACCTTCGGACATCTGTTGTGGTCGTCAGTTGTGGTCTTTCAGGATACCCGAGGGAAAACAGCGAACCCCCCGGAACAAACATGCTCGCGACTTTGGCTTAGGCTTCACGATCTAGCACAGCCCCATAGCCCGGCACTAAGTCAGTTTCAGTTTCAGGGGGCGAAATCTTGCAAGGTTCGCGAGTTTGATGCTGGAGGTCATGATTATAAGTTATAAGGCTTGCAATGCGTTCTGAAATTAGGAGCATGTTTTCAAGATCATTAGAGTTTTCAAGATCATTACGGAGAACAAGTTGCTCCGACCTCCTAGATTCACGACCTCCACCACCCACCACCACCACCACCACCACCACCACCACCACCACCACGGCCACAACCGCCGCCACCACCACCACCACCCCAAAACTAAAACCCCCAAACCTTAAACCCCCTGCCTACACCTTAAACCCCCTAAATCCTAAACCCCTCAGTTCTGAACCCCTTGTATCCTAAACCCTTTAAAAGGGCCGTCATTCATTCCGACGCCGGCAATGCGGAGTCTGAGCTCTGATCACCAAGTGCCGCCGAAGTCACGGCAACACCTGGTCCTGAGCGGCTACGGCACTTAGGGCTTCGCATCCATCGTAAGCCTTGTAAAAAGTGGGGACCCCAATGACTAGTAACAATGTCCTCTTCTAGCACCAGTGCAAGCTTCGCCCCCCCAAACAAAAAAAATCCCAATTCTTGTGGCCCGGTGTAGTAAGACAAAATCCACAGTTCAGCCGTTCCTTTTGCGCCGATGTCATAGGGCTAAGGTCTTCGAAGCCCAAATGGTTAGTCAGACCAGGGTTCGATGATGCAGAAATATACTATACCTTAACCCACCAAAACCTACTTTTTTGTAGGGTCCCTATAAATCCCATATTAGGGTTTATAATAAGAACCTACAAAAAAGTGGGTTGTGGTGGGTTAAGGTAGGCAAAAGGGACCGGGACCTTAAGGGGGTTGACCGGGATGCTGTCGGCGAAGGTTTTGCGACCCCACAATGAGTTCGAGAGCAGAGTAATGCACAAGGTGACGCACCAAAAGGCAGTGCAACTGCCCGGTGTATACTTTGCAGGATCAGGCGACTTGGTAACCGTAGGGTCGTGAATAAGGGAACTATCCTAGACTCATAACACCAATTAAGCTACCTGTGACCATACCAAGTAAGTCGCATGATCCTCCAAGTAAGGTACCCCCCTAAACCCCTAAACCCCCTAAAGCTTAAACCAACCCCGCTAAACCCTAAACCCCAAACCCCCCCTAAACCGTAGTGCAAGATTCTGGGCTGAAGGCTTTACTAGAACTGCAGGGGCCTTCAATAATTAGAATAGGGTTTTGGGCCCCTTCATACCCTCCCTAAACCCTAAACCCCAAGGGGTAGTATTGGCAACAATTCTTAGGCTTCTACAGGACGTGAGTTTTGGCGTTGTAGGGTCTGATCTCCCGGGGCTGGCTTCAGGGGTTAGGGGTTCAAGGCTTCAAGGGGTCAGGGGGTTAAGGCTTTAGGGGTTAGGGGGTTGAAGGCTTTGGGGGTTAGGGGCTTCAGGCTTTAGAGTTTTTAGGGGGTTTAGGGGTTTAGGGACTAGGGATTAGCTTAGAGTTTCGGAGAATTTACGTGTCTGCTCAAGCATGATGGACTCTACGCTCTGATCTTTTGCGTGCAACCCCCTAGACCCTATAACCTCCTATAACCCTAAACCCTCAAGCCCATAACGCTCGAAACCCGTAAACCCTGTAACCCTATAACTGCCTATCACCCTAGTTATAGCCCTAAACGGTTCAGGGTTCGTTCAGAGCAAGGTTTGGGAATTACGATTTCGGGTTTAGGGCTCAGCATGGTTTAGCGCGTGGGGTCTACCTTGCCCCCTTGCATATGGGCGCGCTTCTGATGGTTACCTGGCTACAACATAAGACAATCCGAAACCCACCTGGCGAGGTCTAGGTAATCATAGTACACGGAACTAAGCAGTTTAAGCGCGATTGCACCATGCAGATATGCATGGACTAGGATCAATGTCCTGAATGCTTCAGACCGCCGGATTCAATACACCCACACCCACAAGCACTGTCAGTGTTCAAGCTCAGGGGCCTTAATAGTCAGAATAAGGTTTTGGGGCATTTTCTAAGATAATCATAATCAGGAACCCCCGAAAATAGTATTGGGAATCTTTTAGGCCCCTATTTTTTGCCGAAGGCTTCGAATGCAAAGAAAATCTTGCCGAAGCACTTCTACCACAATTTCTGAAACTCTGGTTCTGCGTCTAGGAAACCCGAAACTCCTCGACTCCTAAACCCCAAACCCCAAATACCCGACACCCTACATTTCCAAACCCTAAACCCAAAATCCTAAATTTCTAAATCCTAATCCCAAAATCCTAAATACCCGACACCCTAAACCCAAAATCATAAGTTTCTAATCCCTAAACCCAAAATCCTAAATTCCTGAACCCTAAGCCCAAAATCTTCATTACCCGACACCCTAAACCCAAAATTCTATTTTTCTAAACCCTAAAACCAAAAACCTAAATTTCTAAGTCCTAAGACATAAACCGTTCCCTTCCCGGCGGCAATCGGCACCGGAGCTGCATCTAATCCCAGTGTGCGGAACTGCTCGTTGAAGCCTCAGGAGGAGTCTGAGTATTACTGCTACTGTTTACCAGCGTTATGACCACAATTCTCAGAGATGATGATGACAGTTTTTATCTTTACTATTGTTATGACTGCTGTCACTTTTAGTATTATCATTATTAGTACTACTAGTATAATTATTACTATTATTGTTATTATTAGTATTACTATTACTATTATTGTTATTGTTGTTATTACTTCTATTATTGCTATTGTTCTTATTCTTACTATCAGAGCGAGGGAGCTTCCACTTGCTGCCGGGGCGCTGAGCTTCCCCAAATGCAGCACCTCCTGGAGGTGCACAAAGGAGAACGGTTTAGGCTGTAGGGCCTACACTGTAGGGTCTCGGGTTTAGGGATCAGGGTTTGGGGGTTTAGGAATTAGGCTTTAGGGATTAGGGTTTAGGGATTAGGGATTAGGGTTTAGGGTTCAGGGTTTAGGGATTAGGGTTTAGGGATTAGGGTTCAGGGATTTGGGTTATGGATTAGGGTCTAGGGCTTAGGGTCTAGGGTTTTAGGGATTAGGGTGTAGGGATTAGGGTTTAGGGAGTAGGGTTTAGGGATTCCGGTGTAGGGATTAGGGTGTAGGGATTAGGGTTTTTTTTGGGATTAGGGTTTAGGGATTATGCAGGGTTTAGGGCTTAGGGATTAGGGTTTAAGGATTGGGGTTTAGGGATTAGGGTTTTGGGTTTATTGATCAGGGCGTAGGGATCAAGGACGTGAAGGGTGAGGGGACTCAGTAACTTCCAGAGTCCCCTCGATTCCTCCATAAGGGAAGTATACAGGATTTAGGTTCTAGGGTTTAGGGTTTAGGGGTTTAGAGGTTTAGGGTTTAGGGGTTTAGGAGTTTAGGGTTTAGGCTTCTACTGAAATTTAAGGGGTCATGGAACTTAGCAACTGGCTTGTGCATAAGGTGGGTATACTAACTTTATACTTCTAACTGCTTATACCTCCAACCAATTGGGCTATAGTACTTATAGCTTATATCCTTACTTGCTAAGCCCCAGTGTAGTATGGTATTCAGGCCCAACACGTCCTAATAATAGTTGGGTCCTTCTGCAGCAAGGGGCAAAAAGCTCTAGCCCTCCGGAACACCAAACCTCTAAACCCTAAAGAAATCTGAAACCACCATGAAGAAAACGAATCTCTCCTCGTCCGACATGTGGGTTATCTGTGGGTGCAGCTTCCGGTGCACCCGGGCTTGGATGTAGCTCTCACGGTCGAGGGAGCCGAACCTTCGATTCGGGTTCTTCTTTGCTTTTGATTCACGGTTTAGGGTTCAGGGTTTAGGGTGGTTCTGTTCATCCTGTCCCCTCTACCGACAGGCTCCGAGTTTTGAGGATTTTCGGATTCTCGGTATACCGATTCCAGGGTCTGGCTGCTTCTGCTACCAGTAACTCAAGTGCATCGGTCGGGCGGGTCCTATGGTCATGATGACGCTGCTGACGATACTGACGACGATATGGTGATTTTGCCGAGAAGGTGACGACGGCGACGAGGATGGGCTGTGAGACAGTGACGGTGGCTGTACTGGGAATGATCTAGTTAATTGCTGTAGATCGCCGACACGTCAGTGATGCATGTTGCAACTGCACAGCAGCAAGATAGTCGAACAGGTTTTGTTGTGTCCGGTTTAAGTACCCGAAACAAATAGTTAGGAAAAACTCCCAAACGGAAGAACCCCCTTAGGCTTCTTTGCCTCTGACCCTAAGCCCTAGGCCACTCGGGTTCAGCATTGTGGATTTTAACTGAAGGTTATGAGCAGCGGCTTGAAAGAACATTGCGGCAATACTAAGAATAGAGTTTTGAGGCACAGTAGAAAACAATATGTATAATGGGACTATAAGGGCATACTAGTAGCAATCATTCCCACCCCTATAGTAAGTGCAAGCCCGAAACCCCCAACCCTAAACCATAAACCCCAATGATTCACGCTGACACCGCAGCCAAGGCAACACGCCAAAGTCCGCCACGTTCGTCGCGCTCATCTGCTCCTGAGGCAAAAAAACATTCTAGGTACCTATAAGGCTTTAGGGTTTCGGGTTTAGGGGTTCAGGGTTTGGGGGTTTAGGGTTTAGGGTAGTTATAGTAGAATGTAGGGTTTCGATATCAGGAATAGTAGTTAGTCTGATTTGGACAGTAGCAATACCTGAGACCCTTTGGGAAGCCAGCGGAACCTTCTGACGACGGCCTGAAGAAAAGCACCTTTATAATTAACTGGATCGGGGCTCCCTTAAGGGTTCTTTAGCCGGTTGCTACCATAGCATTCTGTTATCTTGGCGCCCATATAGCATGGTTCTAGGGTATACTGCGAATTCACACAAGAGGCAAAGAAGGCCAACAGCAAATGCCAAGCTCGTCTGCAAGGGGGCAGAATCGCACCCCACAAATCTGTCAAACTGAACCGAAAATCAGAGACAGGTCCCAAGCCCCCAAACCCGGAACCGTAAACTGCCTCTATTAGTTGCGCGCCTACATAATATAGTGGCCTTAATAATTGGAACAGGGTTTTGGGGCCCATTATACTATAATAGAAATATGGAACTTCCACGACTGCTGCTCATTATTTAGGCCCCTACATTACTGGCACGCCTACATAATCCAGTAGCGTTTCAGCCCATGACCCAGTACAATCGTGCAGCAAGTAAGCCCCCAGGCCCGCATCCCTAAACGCCAAAACCCTGATACCAAACCTATGAGCCGATTCTAAAAATCCCCAATGATCACCCTCAAGCCCTGTTTTGGCTTGAAAAACCATACACAGCCACCCAAAGCCAAGAAACAACCCTAAAGCCCAACTAAAGCCCTAAACCCCTATTAAACCCTAAACCCTAAACCCTATTAAACCCCTAAAGCCCCCTACGCGAATTCTGCGCAGCGTCGTTCAATGAGGGGCCATCGATCCCCAAGGTGTTGAACTGCTCGTTGAAGTCTGGATCCGATGGCTTTAGCGACTGGACTCTGGGGGGTTTAGGCTTTTTGGGGTCTACCGGGGGGGTTTAGGGTTCAGGGCCTGAGTCTGGTTTAGGGGTTTCGTGTTGAGGCTTGAGGGGTTTAGGGGTTCAGGAATGTAGCGTTTCGTTCCTCAGTTTGAGGGTTTTTTTTTCAAGGCTTCCTGAAAGGGATCTATAATGGGGGTTTAAGGGTTTTGGGTTTTCGGAGTTGAAGATTGTAGGGATTTAGGGTTTAAAGTGGTTGGGGCTTTAGGGTTTAGGGGTTTCCTTCAGTTTTCGGCCTCCTCAAAGGGATCTTTATGAGGTATCTATACATATCTGGGGTTTCACGGCTTAGGCTGTTTATGGCTTCAAGCTAAACTCCCGAACCCTAAACCCTAAATCCTGAACCCTGTAAACCATGAATCCTAAACCCTAAACCCTACACCCTAAGCCCTGAAGTTTAGGATTTGGGACTCTAGGGGGTCTACAGACTTCATCAGATCGGCCAACACTGCCCCGAACAGCGGCTCTGTGACCCGCAACCCTCACTAGGAGTTAGGATTTGAAGGGTTTAGGGCTTAGGGTTTAGGGCTCGGGATTTAGGGTTTAGAGTTTAGGGTAATCCTAAAACGCAAACTAGGAGTTAGGATTAGGGGGACCCTGGCAAATATAGACCCTCTCAATAAGGTCGCTTTTAAGAGAGGAATACGTAGCAATACTACGTAGGACTAACAGGTTCACAGCAAGCCCCGGAAAGTCGGAACAGGAGTTTAGGATGGTTCGTGCTAGGATCCCCTATACCTTACCTTAAGGGAAGTAGAATGTTCCAACTTTATGGCTTCGACCATAGACCTTTGGGTTGAAGCTTGGACATCGAGCTTGAGTCTCAAAGCTTAGCGGTCCCTGAACCCAAACCCTGAACCCTAAACTCTTAACCCTAACCCTGGGCCCCAAAGCCTGGACTCAGCTGCCGCCTAGAAACTCAGCTTTCCAAGGGCCAGCACGTCCTGTGCCCAACGATTCTGGGTTCAGGATTGATTCGGGCTTTGGGATCAGATGGGATTCGGCCTTTAAAAATCTATTATTACACTACTCCAAAAGAGATCCTAAAGCATCTCTTATACTACGGTTGATGATACATTACCCATAATAAGGAATATACCATAATGTGGCATTAATGCCCATAGTTTAGGAGCCTTAAGGTCATGCAGGATTTATATCATCAACAGTACCCCCTAAAAGGCGCCAGGGACTCAAAATCAAGCTGTGGGTTCTCTGGGAGCACGGCACCCGTAGTCTAGCCTCAACTCGAAGCTCGGAGAAATGGAAGCCGACCAAGCCTAAGCACTAAACCCGCAACCCCTAAATCTTAAGGTGGAGGGTTTAGGGTTTAGGGGTTAACCCTAAACCCTTAACCCGCAACCCCTAAACCCTAACGCCCTACCCTGAAGATCTGGAGCACCTGACCACAGGGAGTGATGACAAGTTGCTACAGTAACACACGTTTGACAAGCTTCCTATAGGGGTCTTTGAATTTAGAATAGGGCCTAGGATTTGTAATATGTATAGTAAACTTGTAATCAGAGGAACCCGATTGTGCCGTAGTACTATTTATTCAGCCTCCCAGATTGTCTGGAGCATGCTGCGCTCCTCATCAGACATGCCCACGATGCGCGCATGCAGCTTTCGATGTATGTGCGCTTGCACGTAGGTGTTCCGGTCTTGGGTGCCGAACCTGAGAAATTGCACTTTTCAATACCAATACTACCATAAAGGGTTTAGGGTATAGGGTTTAGGATAATAACAATACCAATATGAAAACCATCGAGAGTCCAAAGAGGTCGCTACCAACCGGTGCATAGTGTTACTGGGGCCAGGCTTGCAGCGGAGGACCTGGAGGTTAATAGGCAAGGAACTGGGTTCGGGTTTTAGGCTGTGGGATGAAAAGGGGATCCCCTAGAAGGTTTGGGTTTCGGGTTAGGGCCAAGTTTAGGGTTTAAGGGTTAGGGGTTTGAGGGGTAGTCATGTTTCGTTTATTCAGGTAAGCTTGCATCTCTCTGATAATTCAACCATTCCATGATCTCGTCCGAAACGTCCCTCGGCTCGGGCAATTGGGATGACTGTTCTTACACATTGCAAACATTGTCCTTCCGCTCCTCCTCCTTCTTCTCCCACTGCTCTTACTACTCTTCATTATCCGTCCTGCTCTTGCTACTGCTACGGCTACTGCTACTCCTGCTGCTCCTACTACACCTACTACTCCTACTGCTTCTACTGCTCCTGCTACTGCTACTACTCCAACTTCCAGCTAATTACTCCTAATACTCCTACTGTTCCTACTCCTACTCCTACTCTTACTCCCACTCCTACAACGACAACTACCACTACTACCATACTTCTGCTGCTGCATAGGTATACAAACATACAGTATTTTACACACATACATATGCAGATATCCTGCATCTTCTTCTCCCACTACTGTATTTAACAAAGGCATAAAAGGGGACGGGTCGGGGGGGGAAAGGCTGTATTTAATGATACAATGGACGAGTATTCCGGACCCAGGTTTTGCTGTATGACCGATGCGATGTGATGTCTGGGCGCCGAATTGATTTTGCATAAGCAACCCAATTTCCAAAACGACTCGTTCCCACTATATTATTACAAAGAGATAGGAGGAGGGAAACACGAAAAACCAAGAAATGGTCACGGACCAGATTTCAGTAACCCCCCCCCCCCCCNNCCCCCCCCCCCCCCCCCCCATACAAAATGGTCTGGACCAGTATCGGTTATTGGTGGAACCAAGGGTTACCTTCTTTATAGGGACGAGTTAGTAATTACAAGGGGGGCCAGAATACATACATACATACATACNNTACTTACATACATACATACATACCTACATACCTACATACCTACATACCTACATACCTACATACCTACATACCTACATACCTATATACCTACATACCTACATGCCTACATACCTACATACCTACGTACGTACATAGGTACATACGTACATACGTATACGTACGTACATACGTACATACATACATACCTACACACATACATACATACATACATACATACATACATACATACATACATACATACATACATACACACAGACATACATACAGACATACATACAGACATACATACATACATA